>KZ309527.1:35736-61526 GCA_000376725.2 Ladona fulva
TCTTTCCTCCCAGTCTAAGGTTTTAAAGACTTCTTCCAGAACGGCTGTAAAAAGAATTGGTGAAAGGCAGTCGCCTTGTCTCACTCCCTTCTCAATCCGGAATTCCTCTGTTTTTTCATGCAGCATTACAGAGGCTGTGGCGTCCTTGTAGATGCTACGTAAAAGTTGGATGTACTTGGCATCTATCCCTTGTTTCCCCAGTGCTTCCAGTGTGGAGGAGGTACATACCAAGTCAAACGCCTGGGCATAGTCCACGAAGCAGAGTACTAGTGGCATCTCGTATTCGTTTATTCTGCTGATAATTTCTTGCAGTGTGTAGATATGGTCCATAGTGCTGAATCCCTTGCAAAATCCAGCTAGTTCTCTGGGCTGGGCAGCTGCCAGGGACATCTTTTAGACATGCAGCTATTCAACATTTTTTGTCTTCTTGTATAAGTTGGTGAAATATTCTGTTTCTGTCCTCAGTACTGCTTGTCTATTGGAAGTTGTTGTGCCATCTTCTTTTTCGACGACCAAGATTTGTTTTCTTTCCTTTTGCTAGGCGTTGTATGACTCTCTTCTTCTTACTCTTGTTGCTCTCTATAGCCTCTTGCACAATTCTTTTGTTAAAATTCCTCAGGTCCTCCTTCATTGCAACTCTGACAGACTTGCATAGTTCGACATATTCTATATTTTCCTTTGGCAAGTCTGAGTGTTTCAGTTGCTTTCGTTGTTTCATCATTTTCCTGGTTCTGTCGCTGAACTTCTTATCTTTTTGTGTTTTTGGTGCGCTTGCTACTTCTGCTGCTTCCTTCACAACTTCCATGACATTGGCTTCCAGTTCTACTTCTTGAAGTGCTGAAACCCTACTTCTAAATTACTGCTGGAACTCTTTCTTATATTCTTTTAATTTTTTAATACTTACCTCCTGTTTCCTGCTTGAGACCAACTTCTTTCACTTCATTCTGACGTTAATCTTCATTCTGCATCTAACTATCCTATGGCCACTTCCAGTGTTAAAGTTTTTTAGTACCTCACAATTAGTATTTGGGTAGAGTTTGTTAACCAATATGTAGTCTATTTCGTTTTTTACTCCATTAGGTCCTCTCCAAGTCCACTTCCTTCTAGGATTCTTCTTGAAATATGTGTTTGTTATGTACATATTTGTGTACTCTGCAAACTCTACCAGGCGGTGACCTTGTTCATTTTTCTGGCCTAGTCCATGTTTTCCTGTGAAAGCATCATCTGCTTCCTGCTTACCTACACGAGCGTTAAAATCACCCATAATGATTTTATAATAGTGATCTTCGTTGTCATGTTCCAAGCCAAGAGTCTGGTAGAAATTTTCAATTTCCTCTTCGCTGCTTCCTGCTGTTGGTACATAAACTTGGATGATCTGAACCTAGTAACACTTATTTATCCATAGGATGAGCTTACATATTCTGTCAGATATACTTCCTATTTTCTCCAGATTATTTTTCCATTTCTTGTTTTACTCATTTTAAGCCAACTCCTCGAGTCTTCCATCCTTTGCTTTCCTATAATAGAATATATGGTCTTCCTTGAGCGTAACCAGTTCTTCTGATTTTCTTCGCTGAGCCCGATGACATCCCATATTATCTTCTCTGCTTTATTGAGTAGTTCTTGGAGTCTATATTCACTCTTCAAGCTGCGGCAGTTGTAGGTTGCGAAGTGTAAGGGGTTATTTCTTTTCTTCATGATAGACCTCTGTAATGCCACCACCTCCCAGATTTCCAAATGGGTGGTCTTTTACATCCGGATAAATTTCCATTACAATTCCATTCCAATGTACTTATGTACATGTATTATTTTTAAGAAAAGGCCAATTCTGCCCATTAATAAACAATTATTATTATAAAATAAATTATTAAAATATTTAAGGAGTGTAAATATTTGCAGGTCATGAAGTGAATACTTTATGATTACTCTGGTGATTTGATGATACCTTATGATCTGCTGTCCTTACCATTCACATCAGCTCTATAAATATGTAAGGAGTTTTGCTTCAGGTTGATTATATGAAGTATCTGTGTTTCTGTAGCAAAGAAAGTTTACTCAGAGAAAGAATTGTCGTAAAAATAAATTGCTATATTTGAATAATTTAATGAACTTCATTTTCATTGACAATTTCAGATGTTGGATGCCCAACAGAGACAAATATTGACATGGCAGCTCTGCTAAGTGGAATGATTGGAGGAGCACTTCTGTTATTTGCAGCCATTTTTGCCTTCATTTTCTGGAAATACAGGAAAAGGAGTGAGATTGAGAGAGAGGAGCCAGATGAACTATATTTTTGAAGAAATGCTCTCTATGATTTTTTATAAAGCCATATTTATTTAATTTACTTTATAACTCATATTTTTGTCAAAGAATTTATTTATTGTTATATGTTTCATAAATAACCATTTATTTTATGAAAATTATTGTGAAATATATTATTTTAATATAATAGTATGATCATCATTTCATAAAAAGGATGATATCATTATCAGCTATATCTGCTGAGCTATCAAATCTGAGGTCAGCTGCTGGATTTTTATCAGCATACAGTTGAGGGGTATGCAGAGCTGGTGCAGAATATGATTATGAATAAAGGTTACCAATATTGTCATTTAGACCATACTTTTGGGTTTAACAGTTTCTAGGTCTTCAGTATTGTCAGTACTCTCTCCAGATGTACAGCTTAACATTCTACAGCATTTATTTTAAAGAGTAAAAAAAAATGTGTATTGTATGGCATGAAGTCTAAGTAAAATTCTTCTTGTTTTTCTAATTGTTTGATAATGCATCAAAACCTTGCATCCTGAAAATTTTGTATCTCAGGTTATGCTGAGGTAGCAAATACAGGATGAAAATTCATCATAAAATAATTAAATATTAAAGTATGAATGAAAGAGTTGCTCATAAAAACCAATAAATAGGTTTGTATGAATGTGGAGCACAGACCTTATCACCAAAAGAGAAAAGAGGATTAGTATTAGTGTAGATTTGGAGTTATCAAAATATGATGTAAATAATCAGGTTCAGGAATTATTGTAATAATACTCTAAAGATGGGATTGAAAGAAACAGTGGAAGGAAAGAATCATAAAAGATGATCTATTCTGAATTATGAGAGGCAGGTGGTCAGTGTTAATGTTGAAGATCCTGAGAGAACAGGGCAATTTGCTAGGAATAGTATGGCTTGCAGAGCTCGAGCAAACTTATCCTAGGATTGTAAACCTTTAGTGGTTCCTGATAGCCAATTGGACAGCATGTTCAACTTCGGTGAGAAAGGTCCCGGGTTCGATTCCTGGTGAGAGTATATGTGCAAAATTACCTTAGCTATCAATGCATCTTTAACAATACAACAACCAATTTTTTTTTAATTGTCACTTTGGTTTGATTTTTCAGAGAGAAATATGGTACTTAAAATGTATCCCTTCATTTTTTGCAATAGATGTATACAACACTTCAAAAAAATGAGTATTTATCTTCACAAATATCAATAGCAACCCACAATTTCATTTTATTTTCTTATCAAAATTTGACAGGTCTATTTCAATATAGCCTGTTTATCTACTATAGAACAACAACTCTCAAGAACAGATTTTTTTACAGATTTATTTACTGTTCACTGTTCACTCTGTAGATTAGCATGATATAAATCTTCAATTACCTTTACATCTTACTCTTTTTTCTACATTACTCATGCACTCTATGTTAGTAATCAGTTTCACATAGTATAACCATATTGTCTCATTAGTTTCTCTTTCAATTATCATTTACAGAAGTCCATAAGTCAAAAAAGGCTCCTAATAAGCTTTACTTGTCTCTGAACCATGACACACTATGAACCACAACTTCTCCCTACATCCTTTGAAGGTCTTCTTTACCCTTCACTTTCTTAAGTTTCTCTTGGTATACCTGAAACACACAACATCAAACGTGAAAAAAATAATAGTCTTCTAACCTCTTCAGCTCCAATAAATTAAAGCATTATGTTGCAGAATTTATGGAATTAAACTTTTTATTATTCTATAATAGTTCAGTCCTTTGGTGGAAGGCTCCATCCAGCAGCCGACGATGACATGTTGAAGCAACATGATAAATCTTAGGAGTAGTAACAAGATAGATTCTCAAAATATGTACACGTGTACAATATGTCACTAGCTAGAAACTTGCGATCTTATCTCTGAGAGTACCGAGAGTGAGTGTCTACCAGAAATTAAGTTGAAATTATTCAAACACACTACTGCTCAGGCAGTTATTCTCTTCTTTCAGCGAGCAACTTTTGGAAATTTGCTCACTTGCAAATGACTGCTATTGGCAGCCAGTATTTACTCTCAAGTGGATGCGTACATATGGATTCCTTTTGGTTTCATGATTTTGCTTTTCAGTACTTACCAAACCATCCATTAATGCTGTGCTAGAAGGATTTCACAATTGACCACTTCCATAACTTTCTACATCCAGACTTTTGTACCTTTCACCAATTCGCAAGACCCTTGTCACCATAGGCAGTTGCCTATTTCATTTTTGTTTTGCTGTACACATCAGTTTTGAGTTGTAAGTGACAATATGGCTAACTATTGTGGCCATTTTTTGAGATGGTGTTATCAGAAAAATTAGCAAAATGTTGAGTGTGAGGAGGGTGAGCATGCACAATAGTGAACATGGTGTAGTGACATAATCGTCAATAAATTTGAGGATTCTTCAGGAACAAAGGTTAAGTCACCCACCTTTATTCTAGGTGTATTTATCTCTTTCATATTATAACAAATTACTTTCATCCTTCAATTTTCGTAAACTATAAGCACTGTAAAGGATTATCACTATATGTCTGTGATTGGTGTAAAATCATTGGAACCTTTATTAGTCGGTGTAGTGTATCTTTTGTGATAAGCATAGAATCATTGGAAATAGTTATGATCCTAATAATTTAGGCACCATCATGCACCAGCACCACCCTGGTGGCAGCTGCTGGAACTAAATGTACATTTCTAGTCTTGGCTTCTTCGCTACCTACTGGAGTCCACTTGTACTGCTTGTTGGCAGTCTGATATGACTTACAGTTGTGGCAAGATGAGTCTAAATTATCATCAGCTCTTGCTAAAAACAAAAACTGTTATGTATTGCATACACATATTACAAGAGAATTGATTTATTCATTTAACTCAATCATGTAAAGCTGGTAATAAGAAGTAAGAATTTTATGATTTGATTTATTGTTATTATGTTTGCTGAGAAGTATTACACTATTTGATTTGTTTTTGTTTGCTCAAAAGAAGGTCATTGTTGTATTGGTTTGGGTTGTTTCTTTTTTGGTTCTGTTAAAAATATATTAATATATAAAAACTTGCTGATTAATATGTAATAGTTTAGGTACTGAAGACTTCTTCTGAGGCACTATATGATAGGAACACCAAGTAAAATTATTGCATTTTCACAATTCTTCTATTGCAAAACAACGAGGCATGGATTGTGCAGTGTGATCTGTGATGCTCAATGACTCACTAAATAAGAAAAGGAGTGAAAAAGCAATAGCACCACTGTCGTTATTTATTACTCTATGTTTGTTCATCACTCTATGTTTGGTTTTAAATAATGAATAACAACAGTGGTGCTATTGCCTTTCCATCCCTTTTCTTATTTGGTGACCCATGCCAACCCTCACATTACCGAGAGGAAGTAAAATATAAATTCCTTGCAAGAGGAAACACATGCTCACTAGAACACATCTACTGATGATGACAACTTTGTTGTTGAAATATGTATATAGGTTTCATCAAGTTTTGCAGGCTTGAAAATTGGTCTCTTCTTTATTGGTTGCTTAGTCTTCAGAATATTCCTCCTCCAGCTCCTAAAGGTACAGTTATTCATCAGGGGAAAAAAATTGGTTTCCCCTATCTTTGATTAGTCTGCACACTTATCTTTGGCACTATTTTCCATTTGTCTTATGGTGGACACTGGGTGGGTGTATGTGCTTGGCACGGAAATCCTGTTGAGGAGTTTGAACACTATAAGTCAGCTGGTTCATTGCAGTCTTTTATTGTGGTTTTACACTTGGATACGTTGGTTTTATTCCCACTGTCGCACTATGGTTTTAAAGGTCAGTCACAGTCTATCCTCGTATAGGTTTAACCTTTGACTTGCCGAGTTGACATTACATTACTCTATTTTATCATAGAAATTTTACTTCCAGAAATTCTGGTTCCATTTTATTGTAAGGTACACTCATTGGGCTCATTTAGAAATCAGGAATTTCCTGGTTAAATTAGGGACAGAGGTTTTCAAGGGAAAACAAAACCCCCTTCTTTTCCTGGCATTAAGGTTTGTTTTGGTGACACTCCTTATTTGTGAATGTCCCTCCATTGTCATAACTGCATATCACTAAGGAGTACTAATTTATCACGCAACACTCTCATAAGCTTTCCACAGCTGATCAGCATCTGCAAATGACATTGAGACATCTATGGAGCCATTAGAGTTCAAGAAAAGCTTCAAAAAGCTGTTGATTATGAGCAAACTAACAGTTGGAGAATTCAGGGGTTAGGGTTCTTCGTGGCCACGCTTTGCAAGTATTGTTCTCAATACGCATTTCAGCCATTGGCAGGAGAGAAGAATTATTGAGTATGGAGGGGGTGGTGAGGGGTAGTTATGCCTTTTTTGGTGTGATGCCAATAAGAGAGAACAAAACAGAAGAAGTTTTTGATCCCAGATCATTAGATCTATGACTGACAACTGGTGCTTTCCAGACTAGCCCTGTCATTTTCATCTACAGTGATGCTGGAGAACCACTATCAGAGATAAGGAGAAATACCCTGATGTTCTATCATGTCAGCAAAAGTTTGGCTTAACCTATGCACCAAAGTTTTAAATCTGTTTTTCATAATAGTTTAGTGAATGCTTTTAATAGCAGAGCTCTTGCAATATAACAGTTAGCTGTATGAGTCCACAAATTTTTCGAAAGCAATGATGTTATGCTTCCCAAAATCATGTAAGCATGCCCATCTAGTAAATCATCTTGGAAGCTGCTCATGCCCAATGTCTCATTCAGGTTGGCTGCTAGTCATTTTACTCTCTAATGAACTATGATCCAATCCCTTATGAGCTAAATCTGAATTCCCTGGTTTTAATATTATTTATACAGATGGGTCAAAAACTGAAGCAGCCTGTGCAAGTGCATGTGTTGGCTCAAATCTTTCTCTATGGGGTTAAGCTTCACTCAGTGTGAAGTATATTTATAACAGGACTCATGGCCATCAAACTATCACTAGAATTACCATGAACTTACTTAGTTTGCTGCTCAAAATAGTGGTCTGAGTGACAAAACAGTTCTAGAATTAATGCAACTTGTAACTTTGTGTGTGTCGCAAAATTACTTCTAGTTTAATTATCAGTTTTATGAACAAAAGGAACACCTGGCCATAGGATCTCCCCTTGCAGCACTCTTCTCTGTGACTTTTATGGACTTTTTAGAAAAGAAATTATTTTCCTCTGGGAACAAGCTAGTTAAAAATACTTCATTAAGGCAGTGGTACATTGATGTTGTTTTCTGTGTGTGGGATGGCACCGCCCACCAGATCTCTTCATTCGTTTCATTTCTGAATTTCCTTAACTTAAAAATACCTATGAATTAGAGAAGAATGGGGTATTGAATTTCTTAGATCTCTCCGTATGCCCCATCGACAATAAGGCTTCTTTTGAATTTTTCACAAATGTAGTTATATTTACCATAGCACTCCATTTTCATCCTTTCACCACCATTCCCACAAGCATGCAGCTTTCCAGTCTCTAATCTACTGGCTCCTGAATGTTCCTCTTTCTCAACAAGCTTTCACAAAAGAACTAAATACAATAAAAACAATAGCCCTCAAAAATGGCTTTTCTAGTGATTTCATAGAAAAGCTTGTTAGGAAGAAAATAAAGAAAACTGCTACCTCTTCTATCTTCCCTTCCCTTTCTTCCTCTGATGACCCCAAACCAAAATGGGTGAAACTCCTATTTCTGGGAAATATTTCCCATTTTTTAGCTAAGCTTCTCCCTAGGAATCTAAAAGTAGTGTTTTAGACCCATTCCAACCTCCAGTGCTCCTTACCCTAAGGATAAGAGGGACCCTTCCTCTCTATTGGGGTTGTCTCGGAGCTGAGATACAAGGATTGAAAATTGACCTACGTTTGTCAGACTGGCCGCCTCCTCAAGATAGCAGGAACGGTGCTACAGTCTTAAGAACACTGCATGTTCAGCTTTCACCTAGAGGAAAGCCACCATCATAATTCCTTTTTGGCAAAACTTTTCCATAAGCAACCAAAGGGAAGGAAGTTAGATGCCTTGGAAATAATAGAGATAACCTGTGCTGAAAGCCCAGCAAATGAGCAGATCTTCCCCAACCCTTACCCTCCCCTCCAAACTTGCTAATATAAAAGGGACTGCATTTTCAATATTTTTTACCCAATGATGGCATATTAGTTGAAACCTGTCATAATAAAACATCTTGTAGATTTACAAAGTTTTACTTATTTCTTCAGAATGTCTTTCCACAAAGTCTGGCCAGAGAGAATAGAATTTAGCACTAGAATTTTCCCAAGATCCAGAACTCCCCATCGTTATCTTGTCAGACTCAATGAGTTCTGTAAAAGCTATCACCTGATATAAACCTACACATCCACTAGCCCAAGAACTGCAATATCGATGATCATCATCCACGCTCTGTATGCTCTGTATTCTTTTCAAAGGCCTCCAAGCACTTCCATTTCTCTTTCCCGTCGTTCATAAGGCTCTATTTCAGTAAAATGTTTTGTAGTTCTCATTTTTAACCAATAATTTTTTAAATCATTTTTCGTTTTGTATATAAATTCTTTTTCATTTTCATCTTTAGTGTTTTAAGTGTCGAAGTGTATATGTTCTTATTTAGGATTTTTTTCCAACACTGAAACTACCAGGATAATTAGTCCCCCCCATTCCCATCTAACGTCATTGCGTCTTATATGGACATTTCATCTTCATTTTTTTTCTCTTCGACGTTTTTTTAAGTATATTTTTGATGCAGAAGAGAAAGTTAATGGTAAAGAAGAAGTTTTTTTAAGTAATAAAGGGAATTCCAGCTGCTAGAATTCTTAGGTAATTATAATTTTTTGACTATTCTTTGATAATAATACCNATGCAGAAGAGAAAGTTAATGGTAAAGAAGAAGTTTTTTTAAGTAATAAAGGGAATTCCAGCTGCTAGAATTCTTAGGTAATTATAATTTTTCGACTATTCTTTGATAATAATACCTAACACCTACTTAAACTATTTAAACCACCTCTCTGCTTTGTCCAAAAGAATTATTCCTCAAATTTCAACCTGTCTTGCAAACATTTTGTGAGTTCAGATTTAGATTTTCACTCTGCAAGCTGCCAGTGGGGTATGGCAGGGCATGTATTAACACCTTACCTAATCTACCCAATTATATTCTCTGATGCTATTCGGAAAGAATGACCAGAAGTAACTATCTGTTTAACAATTATTTCCTTGTAACGCTTGCTCTTTGCCTCTCAAAGATCGCATTTGCCATTTACAGGAATAACAATATCCTTTACTTCACCTAAAAATTCTGGATTGATGAATTTTTCGAAAAGCTTTCGTTGGTAATCAGATCTTCTCTCATACAGTGAGTTCCACCTGAGTGATTTTATCATGGCTGTAATGCTACTGTCGAACCTAAGGGGGTGTGGTGACAGGAATTGTTGACCCCAACATGGGCCACCACCCGCAGCCAAGAGCAACCTGTGTCCTTGGCTGCCGCATATACCGCATCCGTGATGTGGGCCACATGCCCTGAGGGAATACACCACGATGTAATCCTCATGTCACCTACCTCCCTCTTCGCCTTTTCCCGCAAAGGAGCCACCACACGCTTGATGTTTTAGCTCCCTATAAGTACAACCCCCCACCACAACTTCCTTTAGGCACAGCTACTTTGGAGGGTAGAGCTGCCGGCATAGTCTTCCAAATAGGCTCATCAGTTCTTTGCAGTGCTGAGAACCTGCAGACAGGGATAGGGTTCATCGCCGCCTCCCCAGCACCCTTGCCAGCCCCCACTTCTCCTCCACTCCTTGTAGCCACCCTCTACTTGGGTTCCAGGAGTGGAGCAGAGCCTGAGAGGTTAGGAGTGGGCATCACTGCATCTGTGACAAACCAACCAGCATTGACTCTGGGGCAGGCCCCAGTCGTCGAACCAGAAGGAACTGCCACAGAGTTGGGAGCCCCCCTCCCCCTCATCGAGGTATGTACTTCCACTCCTTAGAATCAACAAGCAAAGCTCCCCTACAGCCCTCTCAAGGTGGCAGACCTGTGCCCACTAGTGGTCGGTGTCCATCCTCCTTTCTAATTCTGAGAGATAAATTTGTAGATCCGATTTCTTTAGGTGTATATTATATAGAATATGTCGTAAGACACAGAGGTGCTTCTCACTTAAAACCAGCTTCGCTTGATTTATCTTGGTACAGTCATGAGCAAAAAAAAACTCAAAAAATTGCGGGTAACATAAGATTTGGGATACTCTTAAAACTCCTTCTGCGGAACATGTTGCAACACTGTATGGAGTCTATCTCAAATATAACGGTACTTATTTTGGCTGCAAATGTGGGGGGGGGTTCGGTTTAAATAAATGGTAGGAGCATCGCGAGCGGCTCCCGTAGCTGTCACCCATTTAGAAGGACGGACCTAATTTTAAGAAAGACATTGATGGAAACGTTGCGTATACGCTATGGCAGCTCTAATATGAGTTATAGACAGTGCAGATTGAATGAATTCGCAATTTAGAATCGTCAATCAAGTCGAATACGTCTTTTTACCACAAAATAACGTTATGGACCTCCGACTCGCTGATTCTCTAACGGAAGGAGAACAGGTGGATGGAGCAGTCGTATTTTCTTACCTACTGTCACCAACATTATCACAAATATGCCCGATATGTAATCTCAGAAAACTGTTCCAAAAAGTGATGGCGAACCTTATCTCGGATATTTCACATGGATCTTTAGTAATAATATTTCTATTAGAACTAACCTTTGCAATGTTACGTAAGTGGGTTCAGGTATTGAAAGTAATGAAACAGGAAGTTAACGACTTCGTAAATGTTATTAGGGATTATTTTATTATTCGGTGCTGATAACGTTTTCAGTAATATGTGTAGATTGTTTTAGGGTGTTTTTCATTATTGTTGCCTTAACTTTCATCGATATAAAATTTGAAAGTAATTTATTAGTAAATTAATCGAAAGCGAACACCGAAGGGATCTGCGATCAACATTGAAAGGTAATACATTCATTCTTTCAGAAATGAGTTCGGATGCAGGTGATCCAAATTCCTCCTGATGCACCGCTTATTACTCCTTAGCAACTTCTCTTAAAGAAAAACCAATCAACTCTAGAGTTAAATATTAAGCTAATGGAGCATAATACGTTCTGCGGTAATTCCTAGGAATGTGAGCGGAAAGAAGTTTTAAATGTATATATGTTGTTTAAACCTCCTAACCGAATTTTGTGTGTGCGTTAAGTTCTTATCGAGGCTATAACTAAAAATCATAAATGCTAAGGAATGAAGAAAGAATACTCTAGTTTCCCTTGCAACTTTGTCACACAAATTCCGGCGAATATGATAAAATGTAATCATAAATGCCTTTTCCTTGCCTGCAGTTTACTTCTTTGGTGCACTTTACTTCCTATTTACTAAATTACTTCCTATTACGTGACAGAACTTAGATATAAGCGTTTCCTCTCCTTATCTACTTCAAGAATACAGTAATTTGTAACTCTCGATTTACTATTCTACATTCCGAGGCATTCCTTATGGCGTAATAAAAAATGGTCGTCGAAAGAGAAATTACTATAGTGATGGTTAAGTTATTGCCTATTTGTGGAATCTCCTAATATACATGATACAAGCTTCTCACTCGTATCCGAGAGAGCAGCGGTTTATCTCTGCTTGCTACATTTCTGGAAGAGCTAATACCAACCGTACGGGTGATTGGAGTAATTGAAGTTAAAAAGTCCTTAAATGGATTTAAGGACATGAGTTTATTGTTTGAGACATTCAGTAGACAAAGAGAATCCTGAAGTTGGGTTAATCAGTAACATAATGTATAGCGAAATTTATGTAACAATTGAAATAATAAAAGTAATGAAATTATTTACTGATAGCAATTCAAACCTTTGAGGGTCAAACTGAGGGCATTTAAATACAGGGCAATAAATATTTACCAAGCAGTAATTACTGCTTGGTAAATATTTCTTTTCTAAAAGAAGATTTCCTACGAAAAAGAAATGTTTGGTCAAACAAAACAATATATATTGAATTTATGAATGAATTCATTCACAAATTCAATAAATTTATAACGTGGAAGACTTGACAAATAAACCATTTCTCAACGGGTTTCCTGCAAGAAAGTTGATTAAGAAAAATAACAATTGATATCGTTTGACCCTTTATTAATAAACTTTAAGAAAGAATGTATTCGTGGGAAAAAATCTTCAGAGCTGAAGGCTATTGAAGGAAAAACCCACCATGCGGGATAACACCCACACAAGAAGAGGGGTGATAAAAACCAGCGAAAACACTGAAATTACATAAAACACAATTAAACAAACTCTACAACGTAATTACATTTAAAGATGATTAAATGTGTAATGTATTTAAATCTAATGGGCATCAATGACTTAAAGTTAAGTTACAATAACAGAACGAAATTCAATAATTGAATCGAAGTTGAATTGAATTGCATTAGTCATTAATCACTAGCACTCATCGGAAAACATTACATAAAGTTCATCACTCGTTCGCTATTTTCCTTCTCTTAAATTCTTTGCGACGCAGTAAATCATTCCAATCTGAAAAGAAAGAAGGAGAGAAATAGGGGCAAAGTTAGCATTATAAAAATTACTAATTCAGAGGAGTTGATGAGAAATATATGAATGATGTATTAACAATCAAAGCTGATCCCTGGTTATTTGATTTACAGTCTCACTTGTCGTTGTTAGACACAAGTTAAGGGAGTATTTATCTGCAAGGAAAAAAGAGAAATGTTATATAATTGGCTAGTTAAATTACTTGATTATATTCTTTAAATGATTTCCGTGTATTTCTATTTGTGGTATTATATTGGTAAATAAAGCAAACACCTTAATAATCTATCCGTGATTGGCCTCATCGCCAACAGCATGCCTGCTACCTGATTTCGTCGTTTCGGGGTTAACTGAGGCATGACTCGCAATAATGGCGAACTTCGTGACAAAAAATGGAAAAAATAGTTTATATTTGAGCATTAATGTTGACAATATTGTTCTCATCTTGCTGAACAGATCGCCCAATATTGGGCTACTTTCTTGTGCCAATTATTGGGCAATTTATTGGCCAATAAATTGGACCGTATCATACGGGCTTTAACCTATGGTGTGGTGTGGAAATACCTTATCAGCATGCATGAACACTCTTCCCACTGTGTGAGCATCTCAGGAATTACCAAATTTTTATAAATATATCGAAAGAAAGGGTGGATAGTGTAGCGACCTCTTGCTGGAGACCAACAACTTGTGTGGCAGCTTTGATATGAGTAATTATAGCCCCCACAATAGCCTTGTTGGTAGCACATTAGTATTGATGATTGGTAAAGCAGACAAGGTGTGATTCCATTTGTGGCCAGTACATTAACCCAGCATTGTAAAATATTAGGTATATCTGAATAAAAGTAGATAGGGGATTGAAAGGCACTTTTCATGGATATTGAATAGGTAGCAAGGGATATAATGTAAATACTACTTATCATGAGTGAATGCCATTTAACAAAGAACTAGTCAACTAAATAGGTTTATTAATACAAAACATAAAGAAAAGCAATCAGCCATACCCAGATTTCTATGCATGGCATAATCAAGTGTGATCTAATGATGATGCCAACTTTCTCTTTGTTGTAATGGAATATCACCAAGTAAATTCTCATACAATCAATATCATTTTGAATGACACAGGCTACTAGGATACATCCTTTGTTATGATCTGCTGACTATTTCAATGGATTCTAGGAGGCGAAAATTTAAGAGGAAGACTTAGGCATATGAGGCCTGATAGGTATATGATAGGTACCCATGTTTAGCGACTGATTGCATCACTGACACAAGATGTGTACTCCATAATTTAACGCTATCTTTAGATATATGACTCAAATTTTCAGACAGATTAATCGAGTGTTTTTGTTTTGATAGCTGTTGAAAGTAGTCAAGTTCATGTTTGTTTGCCACCATGGAGAAAGAGCAATATCGATCAGTGATTCGATTTCTTTTTTTCGATGGGAAGACGTGTGAGGAAATCAAGGTGAAGTTGCATGCTGTTCATAAGGGTCATGCACCTTCGATGACTACCATCAGATATTTGTTTAATGAATTCAAGTGTGGCTGAACATCAGTTTTTGATGAAGAGCGCCCAGGCCGTCCGATTGAGGTAACTATGGAGGATATGGTTAACAAAGTCCATGACATCATGATAGCAGATCGCCGTGTGAAGATCAGAGAGATTGCTGACATTGTAAACATCTCAATTGAATGCAAACAAAGTATCTTACACGAAAAATTGGGCATGAGAAAACTATCGGCGAGATGGGTGCCGCGTTTGCTCACAGTGGAGCAAAAACGGAATCGCATGACAACTTCGGAGCACTGTTTGGACATGTTTAAGCGCAATCTGAAAGAGTTTCCATGGCGTTTCGTGACTATTGACGAAACATGGATCCATTACTACGCGCCAGAAATTAAAGAACAGTCAAAACCAAAACAAAGTAAAACAGTATATTTCACCCGGCAAACTTGCTCCAAAGAAGGAGAAAACGGTTCCATTGGCTGGAAAAGTCATGGCCACCGTTTCTTGGGATTTGTGAGGCATCATCTTCACCGACTATTTAGAGAAGGGAAGGTCAATCACGGGGCAGTACTATGATGATTTATTGGACCGATTCGATGCTGAATTAAGGAAAAAACGGCCCCATTTGGCAAAGAAAAAGTGCCCTTCCATCATGACAACGCACCGACTCACTCATCTGCAATCGCCATAGCAAAACTGGTCGAATGACAGTACGAATTGTTACCTCATCCACCCTATTCTCCAGATTTGGCCCCATGCGATTTCTTTTTGTTTGCAAACATGAAAAAATGGCTTGAGGGAAAGCAATTCATGTCAAACAAGAAATTCATCGCCACAACAGAGGCCTGTTTTGCAGATTTCAACAGAACGTATTTTTTGGATGGCTTGAAAAAGTTAGAATATTGCTGGACTAAATGTATTGAGTTGAAAGGAGACTATATTGAGAAATGTATTTAAAAGAAGTTTAAAAAATGCGTTTTCTTGCCTAACACGGGTACTAATCATACAGCCCTTGTACATACATATAAATAACAGATTGAATCATATGAAGGATTTAATAGTTATACTGAGATTATGAGGCAAGCATTGGCAACTTTTATACCTGCATTAAATAAATCCATTGTTTGGTAACTTAAGAATTACTAAAATTATAGACAGACTAAGGCATGCAGTATGCAAAAATAAAATAAAATTAACCATTTGAGATTACCAATTTGTTCAAGTTTATTCAAAAAGAGATGAAAATCTATTAAATGGAGGGTAAACTTGAAACTAAATTGAAAGAAAAGACTTGAATTTGCTCAAAAAATTAAAGATAATGACATACTTGTTCGGGTTACAAATGAAGAACATGGAAATGTAAAAAACGTTTATAAAGAAATGAATGACTTAGGGAAGATTAACCTTCCCTTCATTCTCTCCATATCAGAAAATTTAATAACTATACCATCAAAATTTTCTATCCCATGATCAAGTTAATAACTATTCCCAGTAAAAAAATTCTATCATATTCGGCAAAACTTCATTGAAGGACATTCTGAAGTTATAAAATAAAGAACACTGTAAATTTCCACACTAATGGATTTTATTTACGACGATGATTTGTCATTTGGTCGACCACTGCAATGTTCATCTTGTCAGCTTGTACAGCGTCATTTAAAATCTGCAAAGCAATACTTCATTGTTGTAAACAAAAAAGCAGACTCCCCCAGAGTAGAACCTAGCTTGTCTTTGATATTGGTTGGAGTGAGATTGAAAGTATTGTATCACATAAAAATTACCCATATTTTCCATGTTTACAAAATCACTGTAAGCATTTGCTATTGATGGCTGTCAAACAAACACTAACGGCCGTATTCAGGAAAGAGGCACAAAACCCGACTTAGGTTAACTCTTACTTAAGGGTCCGACAGCTAATCCGTATTCACGAACTCGTATTAAGGCGTTTTAACCTAGAACGGGTTTTGGAGTTTTGAGATATGACAACATTGGAAAAACAGTTGAAAGTTCGGGATCCGTAAGATAAAGTTGAATATTTGGTCTTCTGCTAATTATTTGCTTTACTGTTTTCTAACGTTTCCGGAGCCATAGTGTGGATAATTTTAAATACCTTTATTTAGAATATTGTTATAATAATATTTCTTTAGTTCATAATGCTTAGGTATATCGCGTATAATGGTTGCTAGTCGGTATTATTTTAGGCAAATTATGGATTTGTTTTGTAAAATATTACTTACATTTTGTTTTCTTATTCATCATTTAAGGGTTATTTCATTGAATTTATTCGCTGTATTATTCTGTCATTAATGATTAGTGTCCTCTTGGCGTCTTTTATAGAATAATATTCGGACGACATCGGTGTGATCTTGTTCTGCTTTAGTGCACCTTATTACCTGCATGACATGATTTCAGGAGTTTTGTATTAGGATATATTTATAGTTAAGAAAATGGAAAAGTCAAGGTGCTAAAATAGGACTGGCGAAGATTCTTTATATTACCCTGACAACTCATAAAAACGCTCGAGAATACGCCGATAATTGGAGATTAATTTGCCTGAAAAGGGATGCCTGGGAAGGAATTTAAAGAATTTCGCAGAACGTACGATGTAACAAAACATTATTAATTTATTAAAAATCCTTTAACTGTTTACATACAATACTTCAGTTAACTTCAAAGCTTAAGTTTCGTCAGACCAAAGCCATATCCACTCAACCTCTCTTCTGCTTCCATGTCTTCAACCAAGTCACAACTGAAATGATAATAAATTCTTGTACTATTAGCAATTAATGCACGTTTCAAGTACAGCAAAGTCTTTCCCCTATCTTTGCTTTTCACATACCTGATTCGCATGTAGGATCCTCTCTAAACACATGATTCCATACACTAAACATATTTTTACATTTATAGTTCGAATTTGTGATCTATCGTCTGTAATACCTGCCTGTACCAGCCACGTAGTCATTTTGCTTCATGTTCCATGTATAGATAAACTGGTACATGTATTGATGTTAGGTCATAGATGTCCTTCACAGAAGCTGTTACATTATGATGTATGGAAATTAATAAATGAAAAATGTGATAAACATAATGAAAATGATCGTAATAGTAGAAGACAAGTTCAGTAAATTTGTCAATATCAGAATTATGCCCTTCCAGAAACGATTACCATCTCCTGAAAGCCTTCTCACTGTGGCCATGCCCTACTAGCCCCTCAATTTGGTGTCATCTTCCTGTTTTCCATCCTCTTTAACACCCACATCATATCCACACCTGGAAGACAATGATATCAGCTAGAATGTAATATCATATAATATAGAGAATATAATACTCATATTCATATAATATCAGCTAGAAATTCCACATTTTCAAGGAGGAATGATTTATTATATTTAAGGATGAGTAAACTGAAAACTTACCTTCCATTCTGTGGTCTCTTCTAATATTGTCCAGCACAGCAATGACAATCACCATTACCCTGGATACTCTGTTATTTACATTTGGGTCCAAATATAGAGACTGATAATTTTCCATATATCAAAGTCTTTCCACTAATTGTAAAGATTGGAAATCGTAATCACAGCCTGTATCTGAAAAATATATTTTCATTGAGCTCCATATTCGTTGGAAATAATCTGATAAACATATATATCTAGCTGACGTTACGAATAGTAAATTATGACAACCAAATGTCAGCAAGCATAACAAAATAATGATTCTCTTGCCCATTGACATAAGTTAAGGACTGATCATCGGCGACGTTACAATTTATTGTGAAATACGACTTAACGAATAATAACTTAATAAAAAAGGGCTAAACGAATTTACAATAGCACTAACAAAGTACAAATGACTTTTCCAAAGAAAGGGAATCTTCGACAGAGACGAAAGAATCGAATTTACCTGCAATCAATGCCTCCGAAGGCTTTAAAAACAACATATTTGTTTTGTTGCTTTGATTGCATGATTTTATAAATCAAGCAATCGTATCATTATATAACTAAGAGATGTTTCTTAATTCAATACGACCGGCATGACTTAATTTATCACACTGTTCTATTGCAAGAAATTCAACTACGTTTTGAACGACTTTAACATAAAACTAATAGTATAAATAACTTAGTAATATAATATAAAAAACTTACCCAAAGATTGGAAATCTCGACAGCGGCGAAATAATCGATGGAAACTACAACGAACTGCTACATATTAACTCTTCAACTTGTAAACAAACCGTAGCACAGAATGAGAACTTCTTTCAAGATGTCGGCCGCGCGTTCTTAAGCTCTATTTTAATTCGACGAATTGCAGGTTTAGCTAAGTCAGGTTAAGTTAAGTCATAGGACCCTTAATACGCCTTCGTGAATACGGACTAGCTAGCTAACCCTGCTTAGCGGCCATTTTCGGTACATAAACAGAGTTTTAGGGCTTCGTGAATACGGCCGTAAGTATCATAGCATCTTAAAACTTCAAACTGAAGCTTCTTAAGATTGGTACTTTCAACCATAGTAATTTATTTGAAACAACATCCACCATCCAGTCAAGTACTTCTGAGACTATCCTCGTATTCTGTGGTAAGAAATACAAAATATGGAACTATTCCTTATGCCACAGTCTTGTCCTTGTTCTCAAAATATACTTGGGGACATAAGGAATACATAAGGGTACCCACTGAAATGAAATAGCATCTTTTGAGGTGTTTACTTTCTAGTACTGCTTTCTTGGGTAGTGCTTTTGTTTGCTCATTATCCCCATACAGTCTATATTTATGAATCATGCAACCTGCCTTAAAAATATAATTTCTGCAATGCACACTTTCATGTTGGGATAAATAATGTTAAATTATTATTCTTTTTGAAAGGTGTGATATGACATGGTGATATAAATGCTAATGCACTTGCTAAATTCCATGTATAAGCTTGTGCTATTTATGTCTCATACTTCATAAAATATTTTTTCTACCTGTCCTGTGCATTCAGAGGGAAATTATGGCAAATTTAATTGTTTCACATAAAACCCTTCTTAGATTGAAGTTTTCAACTAGTGGATAGAGCACCTAATTATACACCTGCCTCTGATAATTTTGGATGAGAAGACTGATGATTTTGCAAGTTATGGGCAAATCTGTAACTTAGGACTTGAGAATTGATGACATCAGATTAAACTGAAATCTCAAGCAAGAATTTTACAATGCAAGAAAAAGTGAGCCTTTGGGTGTGATGAGGAAAAAAAGTGAAAGAAAATTAGGGAATGATTTAGGGACTTTTACAATTGGAAAATAAAATATGAAGTCAAATGAAACGTATAGAAGACAAAATTAGTTTATCAGAAAACTCCCTCTTTTTCAGCAATGTTTCATAAAAAAAGAATCACTCATACATTTAAATCAACATTATATCTCAAGATACAAAATATAGTCCATCCAAATACTCAGAATTGACAATAATCCTAAGAAAAAGCATGTTTTACCTTCAATAGCAGTTTTAATATAGTCTTTACCTTTGTATCCATCTACTATTTAATGTAGTAATACTGTAATTGCATTCCAACTTCTTTTTGCGACATCTCCTTTTTCCTCCAATGAAATCACATGTAACTACAGCTGTAGAATATTTTCTATTTTGTGTCATAGTCTTTAAAGCTAATGTGTGTTAGTGTGATTTTATTCAGGATCTCATTTATTGATTTTCTTTGTAAGATCTAATTGAGGAAGTTTTTCTCATTAATATAATGCATTTTTGTCATAATAGGAGCATTACTCCCTTAAAAATATCAACAAAATGATACAAAGGAATATTAAAGAATAATTTTTATATAGAAATATTTTAAGAAAAAGATCTCTCTCTGGGGTGGTTTTTGAGACTCTGTCTCCAACAACAGTGGATGATTTAATTCTGCAAAAATAAGGAGAACCAACCCAAGTATGGTTGAGAGATAAGGTTCTCTTCCAATTATAAATAAGGAAAACAAGAAGATATTACGCATATATTGGTCCACTTGATAAACAGAGCTAAGAAACAATACAATGTAAGGTTCAGAAAGAAAATTTTCTCCTATAGAAATCCACATACCTGGAGGTGAAAGCTATATTCTGGAGGAATTAACTGATGATGTCAGAATCTTCTGTTCTTTTAAATACCTCCCTCTATCTTGAAACACTGACACTGTTGTCCCTTGTGCATGATGGTCCAAACTTCAAAGGATATCATAAAGCACTCCTTGTCACTGTAAAATATTTTGATGCCAGTAAAAGTGTCCAGCAGAAAATAATAGATTTTTATGATTATAGTAATGAATCCTCAGAAGCAACTTTCAAACATTAGATTGCATCTCTAGACAAATATGGAACTCATATGGCAAATGTAACCTTACATGCTACCGAAAGTGCCTGTTAACTATGGGAGACATAACTCAGTTTTTCAGATACTACAAAGTCTGAATTCATCCGTTATGAAAAGTAACTGTAACAGTCAAGTTATTCATACAAGAATCCATGTTATAATAATAATTATAATAAGCATTATAATTTAATATTGAGAGTTAGCTTCCAAAATTATTTGCAGAGTTTTCTAATGGCTAATAGAGGACACAAATGCCAAAAGATTGCTTTGAAATCTTAAAATTTTGTGTGTGAAGATTTAATTTAATAATAATAATTTAATTTAGTCCTCTTGATAAGATTTTACATTCTTGGATCTAAAGAGGGACAGTAAGGAAGAATAATAGGGCCAGGGAAGAAGCTCAATGTTCACATCTAATAACATTCAAACCACACCTGACACTGTTCTGTCAAATGATTATAAGATTCGGAGCTCATCTCAGATTTATCAACATCAATACCAGTCGAAAAACAGCTTTCTTTAGGCCTTATTTTAAGTTGAAAGAATACACCTTATAAATAAAACTTGGCCTGTAGCTCACTTGGGGCAAAATGAGCTAGACTTGATGCTGCATTTATTACACTACAAAGTTTAGTTAGCTGCATTTAGTAAACATATCTTGGGAATATTGTGAAAGCTAATCCACAACAATAAATTAAGTATGAGTCAGAGAAAACTAGAAAAATAAAATTTAAAAATAAATTTACATTGTCAGGTCAGTTGTGAAGAAAGAAGCCATAAATTAGCGATCTAGCTCATAATTCATCACTCATCATATAAAAGCCAAGATGCAAAGTAAAACTGTGAAACATTCTTTTTAAACCATTTGTTAGTGCACCTTTTTTCTCTCCCTACTTCCGAAATGAAATTCATAATTTGAAAAATGTTTAAGGATTTAGGTCTACTTCTTTATCTGTCAGAAAATACATGATGGGAAGAGAGAACAAACTCCAGTGAAGGATTTCAAAGAAAAAACTAACAAGCTGTTAGAGAAGGTGTTGCCTTAAATGAGTATGATTCTCACAATAAATTTTTAATCGAAACAAGCATTTTATTTTGTTTTTCAAGAGCAAGATAATCACATAGATGGTAAATGCCTGGTAGAGTTTTGGTACCTTTCTTAAATATACAACACTCAAAATGCATTCATCTAAATTAGCATGTATGGAGGTATTTAACTTACGATCAAATCTAACTTTAGTTTTAATTTCAATTACCAGTGACGACTCGCATAGTCTAAATAAGTAATTTTTGTAAGATAATGAGCTTAATTGTAAAATTAGGATAAGCGACAGCGTTGCCACATCATCCACCACCAGCGAGCGAATTACAAAAAGTCCTACTGTTATAGCTGTTGGAGAATTAAATATAAAGTTGTTTAATTAATCAGAAAAAGCAATTAAAGTAGCATTAGCGAAGTGATCATTCTGTGACATCAGTAGTTACTCAGTAACCTATTACATGATGAAAATTAAGAAACGTGCGTGTGTATTACCATAATAAGGAAAAAAAGGACATGGCTGTGTATAAAAGTCTCGCGTTGAAACGCTCCTAAATCTGTGGGCCATTCCATGTCAAGTGGACCAACGGTCCCCGCTCGACCATCACCGATTTCAATGAACATTTGTGTGAACATAACATGATATCTTCTATGAACATTACCCAAGTTTTACATCCATTGATGACATATTTGCTGAGATATAGTCATTTGTTTGACCCCCTACCGCAGCCTTCTACAGTTAGACAGCGATTTTTAGCAAGTTTGAGACACGTTATCTCACGCAGTATTCCGTTGAGCAAAACAAAACTTGGTATTCTTATACAACCTATGTTGCTCTATTAAACAAAATAATAAGAAATCTTTTATGAGCGAAATCTGAGAAGAAAATTTGAAGCAAAATCGGCCCAAAAAATTATGGCTCGAAAAAAATTTAAAGTTTGGCATTTTATATCTTTTGAAATTAACATACAATAAACACGAAACTTTGTGCCTTATAACTACTGTATACAAGGTGTTGGAATAAAAAGTTTCATTTTCTTAATGTCGCCCGTTAGTTTAAAAATTGAGTGCAAATATTGTGATTTTCGTTACGACGCCGAAAATTGGGTATATTCAGCTCACATTTACAAAAAAAGACCCTCTCGAAACTTTTCCAAATTATTTTTAAAAGAAAGTGCATGCTTTTGTCTCTCTAAAAACCTAATTCTGGTTTTTCATCGCGGGCGTATAAGGCACGAGAAATCGGGATGAACATGAAGTTACCTCCGCCCGAAAAGTGTAGTGCGAAAAACATTTTAAAGTTTAGCATTTTATATCTCTGCAAATAAACATAATATTAACGCGATACTTTGTATCTTATAACTACTTAATACGAAGTGTATGAATAAAAAGTTTCACTTTCCAAATGCTTTCCGTTGGTTTAATATTTGACTGTAGATATTACGAATTTCGTTACGACGCCGAAAATAGGGTATATTCAGCTAACGTTTACCAAAAAAGACCTTCTCGAAACTTTTTCGAATTACTTTTATAAGAAAGAGCATGCTTTTATGCCTCTAAAAACCTGATTCTGGTTTTTCATCGCGGGAATATAAGGCCCGAGAAATCGGAATTAAAGTGTAGTTACCTCCGCCCAAAAATTGTGGCGCGAAAAAATTAAAGTTTGGCATTTTATATCTCCTCAAATAAACATAACATCAACGCGATACTTTGTACCTTATAACTACTTAACACGAAGTGTACGAATAAAAAGTTTCATTTCCCGAATACTTTCCGTTGGTTTAATATTTGACTGTAAATATTACGAATTTCGTTACCACGCGTCACTCTAACCTGCAAACATCCAGCGAATTAATCATAATACAATTCGATAATTTATTTCAACACACTATCTCAAGTAATGAATATCCAGATTTTCTTCATATCAGCTATTTGGTTATTATAGAAAGTAGATTTATCTGCACGCAAATATCTTACCCTATTTCGTACTCAGAAAAAACGTCGCTCCAAAACAACATTACAACGAGAGAAATAATAGTGAAGTCTAATCGTAATAATTAATTGCCGCCCTGGGTGGCGTAGTGGTTAACTTGCTAACCCGGGATCGAATCCTTGTCAGGGCATGGATGTTTTTGTTTGTAGGTTAATCGTAATAGTGATCTCATTAGACTGAAATTCGCCTTGATAAAGACGTAATTATTATTAAGAAATAAGGGATGAAACTGCTCGCATGAGAAGAGATTCCTTGAAAAAGGATAGCCAAAATCTCCCTCTTCTTTTCTCAAAACGTTATTGGTTTTGTTAGCTCTTTCGTGTAGCCGTTTATTGCTATCATTTCTCACAGTCTCTTGTTACGTTTTCGCTTCGCCCTAATGATATTTGAGCTCCGTGGTCGAAAAAGGGAGGCAGTGAGAAGTGACTCAATCCACACGTGTGCAGGCCACGTTTCCCACGTTATTCCCCAAAGCCTTTGAAAAAAGCTCTGGACATAACTCCACGGTTGCACAGATTGCTCGTATTGTACGAACCTCAAGTACATGAATAGTATTGAATGATATAAGGTAAAACTATAACTCAAACGAAAAATGATTTCTCTATCGCATCTTACAGTCAAGTAGCACTCTAGCAAAATTTTTTTCTAATTTCTTTAATAAAATGTGGTTTGCAACATGTAACAGCTACATTTTCACAGTGTTAAATGGTGAAATTAAAACACATTAATCTCCTAGTTTGCCATCATAACGAGAGCAAAATTGCTTTTCCTGTGAGGTACTGAGGCCACCTAATAAATCACTAAACTTTGTTTCTCAAAGCAGTAGCAAAGAAGGGGAAGCTCTTCCTTAAGAGCTTTGCAATCATTTGCTGCCAAAAGTGAGGAAGAATTCATCATTTACCGTACCGTGGGCCGGGCATGAACCAAAAATGTAGGCCCTCTAAAAGGCTTAACTTTTTTATCGAGTTAATGCTCCAGAATATACTGCATTATTTTTAAATACTATAAATATAATGAAATCAACGTGTTTAGCCGTTACTTCATGGAAGGCCTTCATAGAAAAGAATAAGAAAAACTTTGTAATTCTTATTCTTTACTATAAATATAATTTGAATACATCGTTTAAATTGATTTTAATCAATCATTTAAATAATATTAGTCTATTTCTAAGGTATTCTTTTTTGATATTATATTTTGATATTCTGGCTTTATTTTCAAGAAGAGAAACGAATGCCAAATTAACGATGCTGAAATACGTAATGAGGCTAAACTTTGTACCAGCCAATAATGCGTTGAACGGTTTCGGGTATATAATCATAAAATGCTGATTATATATTGCAATTTTTATATGCGATTAGAAAACTGAACAACATTTAGAAGCGACACATTGAAAAAATATTAATAATGGAGTCAATGCTTTAAGGAACTGAATTTGCAATATTACTTTAAAGGGACGTTTCACATCACGTAATTAGGGATCCTATTGAAGTAAAACCAAAGATAATGAAATGAAGACAAGTTCTCTGGTCGCGAATAACTCCTTTCCATATAATTAGCGGCTTTATTCCTTCATTGAAGGTGATAAGGATAATTAAATGTGACGGAGGAATTTATTCCCATCCTCAGAAACTTTTCCGCCTATTGCAAGTGTACCACAAAGATTCATTTCAGTCCTTGGAATAAATCTGAAATTAAGTTTCAACCGAAATGCATGCAATGGTTAAAATAAAAACGAGTGAATCCAACGCCGGTCTTCCTCGAACGCCTCGACCTCTCCCCTATTGTTTTACGAGGGATGGAGAGATTGACCGACCATCGCCCTTTCCCCGACTACAGAGAACCGTTTGGGCGCTAGGGTTAGGGACGCACAGGGAATCACACACGAGTCCAAAGCCAGATGTTTCCGTAAGTGCCATAAAAGTAGCTGACAGTGAACGAGCTCGGGAGCTTGCATACACCGTTAAAGAAGAAATTTTTGTAGTCGTGGCATAACTTAAACTTAAGGTTTGTGTTAAGTGATTCAGAAATTTTAATCTATTATATTA
>KZ309527.1:87984-110304 GCA_000376725.2 Ladona fulva
TATATATATATATATCCGGAGAAGCGTCTATATAAAGAGATATATGTCTATGTAAGATCCCTGCAAGCCGCCTTACGGACTATGGCAGGGGTTGCATGTACTGTGCTTCTCTAATCTATTACTAACGCGTATCGTTTTCACCTTTTTCGCTCTATCAGAACGGGAAATCTAACATGGAGGACGCATTACATCAGCCAAACGAACCTAGCCTACAGGAAGCCTAACAAACGCGAAATATCATATATTTCTTCGCTCAGATCGACTTTTCTCTTACCGAAGCCTAATTGACTATGTGTTTTTCCACATATGTAATTGATGTGGATAGTCCATCTCAACTAGTGTAATCAGTTACTTACTCATACTTTGCTATGAGTTGCAACAGAGAGCGCGATTCCCCTATTAGAGAAGCAAGGATTATCCGAGTTTCCTTTAAGAGGGCGAGACAAGAATATACTGGTACGTTAATATGGTAATTTTGTTACGGGTACTTTTACGAGTTATTCAAACTAATGAAGTAACGAAAAATCTTAGATGCCGAAATAAAGGGTCAGGGTCACGATTATATTACTTAAAAATGGTCTTTGTAACAGGGTTTATAAAATCCTCTCACATTTGAAATTGTTATTAAATTCTAAATTCTTATTTGAGATCTAATTCTATTTCCAGCATTTGATGGACATTTTAGTTGTTATTCTTGTTAGCGTAGAATGAACACCTCTTCATCTCATCCACAAATTATCTCACCTTTCTCGCTTCCATGGGTTAAATTACTTTTACCCGCAGCAGTACTTCAATGACAAGAAGACTCGCTTGTTAAAAGATGGATAACCGGTAGTCGATTTCTAACAAAAGTTTCCAAAAAATTATGTCTAACTGTAGAAGGCTGTGGTAGGGGGTCAAACAAATGACTATATCTCAGCATATATTTCGTCGATGGATCTAAAACTTGGAAAATGTTTATAGAGGATATGAGTTTATGTTCTCACAAAATTTAATTGAAATCCGTGATGGTCATGCTCATTGATACACATTTATCTATGTTTAAACCAAGCTGCAAATCTTTACACCATTTAAAAATAACGTCTAGGTCACGCTGTAATATCGATGAATCCTCCGTGGTTAGGATTTTTCTGTATATGAGTGTGTCGTCTGCAAAGAGCCTTACGTTACTATTTACATTTTCTACGATATCGTTAATATAAATTTGGAATAGTATTAGCCCAATGACACTGCCCTGAGGAACGCCAGATGTGACATCAACTTCGTCGGAATAAACGCCATCTAAGACTACGCGTTGGCTTCTGCATGTCAGGAATGACTTAATCCGCTATATGATTTGATCATTGATTCCATAAGATTTGAGTTTCTGTAGCAACCTTGAGTGCAGAACTGTCCCGAATGCTTTTCTAAAATCCAAGAAAACAGCTTCAGTCCTAAAGCCTCCGTAGGCTGCTTGCATTATATCATGGTTGAGAAGAGCTAACTGACTCTCATAGGAGCGGCCTTTCCATGCTGGCTTTGAGTAATCGCAACATTTTTGATGAGGAAACGCAAATAATATGTTCTAAAACTTTGCAAAATATCGACGTCAGAGATATCGGTCGGAAGTCGTCTGGTTTAGTCTTACGTCTTTTCTTGGCACAGGAGTTATATGATCTATTTTCCACGAAGCCGTACATTCTTCTAAAGATTTACTAAAAAACGCGAGATGAAGGGGTCCAAGCTTGTTTACAAGCGTAGATATTACATAGGCAGGAACGCCTTCTGGCCCGGGAGATTTCTTACTATCGACCTGTGATAATAGGTTTCTGATTCCTACCTCGTTCAATTCTAACTTACCCATTATTGAAGTAACGCGAGTAGGAAAAGTATTGACGCTACCGTCATCTACATAATGTGAAACATTTTTTTAAATGCTGGTTAAGAATATTCGCCTTATCGCGGGCATCTGTTATTAAAACAACATTTCCATCGACGAGGTGTAAGACGGTGGATTGTTTTCCTCTAGTTTCGCGAACGTAAGACACAACTCTTTAGGATTTTTCTCTAATGATTCACGCAATGTAATAGATCTATATACTTTGAATTCTCTACGAGCCTCGCTCTTTGCTTCAATCAATTAGCATTTAAATAACAACGTATCATTGATTTATTTAAATATGGTAAAGTTTCCTTTTTCTAAACGACTACCTATCTCGCTACACTCTTGACAACTTCCTTTTCGCAGTAAGTAGTTGATGAGGATAGCTTTGTTAACATTAATGTGCACAGCCACAGCATTTAATACAATGTTTTAATTCCCTTAACTGAGTATTACTGTTAGTTTCCTCAGTATTCAGTCGTAGTATGTACTAATAGGTCTGCACGGAACACGTTTCGCCGAAAACGAAACTATGTTATGTATTTCTCAAGGAAAGCGATTTGATGAAGGGAGCATGAGGAAAAATGATTGAAAATGAGTGTAATAACGTTTTGAAGACTTCTTTGTTTACGTTATGCTCGGTTATCCTGGACAGTCGAGGGATGTGTTTTCCTCACCGCAAGGCGATAGGATGCAGCTGATACTAATAGAGTTATAAATTATCTGATTTTTATTGCCCACTCGAACACCAGAAGTAGGCGCTTTTGAGTGTTCTACAAACATTTTTTTTTCATTTGTAAAAAAAACGCGCCAAGGGTATGGCAATGTAACCACGAAAGGCCAAGTAGTGTTCCCTTTCCAGGGGTTCTAGGGGAACTTTGTTAGTAGTCAGTTTGCTGAGTTTCTCCGATAAGGATTGTTCTCGATCTTCTACTTATACGTTAAGTTTGGCATTTTAGTGATTTTTTTGAAGTGTGACGAATTCTCGCGTGCATTTGTACATACAAAAATTTCGCACTTGCATATTTTGTCGAAAATGTTTAGAAAGTTCTACAGATAATAATTTCGTAGTTAATAATTGTTCGTGTGATTTTTGTGGAAAGGGAGAGCCGGGAAAAAAGGAAACTTTTAAGAAGTGGTGAGAGGCAAACAGTTTTACCTGTGTATGAACACTTTCAGAAAAATTTCCTTGATGATAGCCTTTAGAGATACTTCTCTTTCATATTCTATTTCAGCATTGTACAAAATAATTGCAACGTTTTTGAAAAACAAGTTGGCATCGCTATACTCATCCATTATACGCATTATACTTTCTCCATGATTCCCCTCTGAGGTCGCTCGTCCACCAATGAACGAGGTAGACACTCGGATAGGCGGGATAGGCGATTTAAGCGCCTCACCGTAAATTTTCCTAATTCCAGTCAGTAAAGGTGGCGCGATCGGACAGTACGGTTATGAAGCATCTAATACTGCGTTTCTTAACTTTGGTAAAGCTGCTATACAGCAATGTAAGTTATGATAAGTCGGATTTGGAATCTTCTTGTAGACCTTAGTATGAAAGTTAACGATTAATTGTTGGTTCTATTTTTCTGTAAGTTGTTAATATTCCGTCGTATATCGTTGTTCACAGGTTTTCATGGCTGTTAGCCTGTTAGTATCAAATGGGAACCTTGTTAAATTGTTAACTCTGATTGCACGAAAACTAACCTCTGCTGTTATGAAGTGATTTCTCAACTCATTTGGCTGGTGAACAGTCGAATAAACGCATGGTGGACCTTAGAAAACTATTGGAGTCATTCATGGAGTCTGGGTATGTACTTTTTACTATACTTATTTGATACTTCCGCAGCATACGTACGTTGCAAAAGTTTCTCATTGCATGCTGTGATGTTTTCCCACTGTTTTCGTATGCTCGTGTCTAACTAGCGTTCGTCTCTACTGCTCTTGGTACTTGCTCTTCATAATATTAGAGAATTAATTTTATTTGGTAAATGTTGTGAAGGGGTCCACCAGCAAAGAAAATTAAGGCTAATGTTATTAGGGGGGCCAATATTTTCCAATGATTAAGAAGTAAATAAAGAAAGCATACATTGCATTATTATTTTTAATTATTTGGATTCTTTTTCATGTTCCACATCTTATTTTTTCAGTCGGTATTGTTTGGAAGGAACAACTTTAATTTGATCCCCTTTATTTTTTCATTAGAACTCTCTATTTCTTGCAACTGTAAACTTTACATAATCTAGGAAACGTATATAAATGAACTGCATTTTCATATATAACACACTAATATGTTCTCTAAGTTCTCTGGAATAATGGTAATAATTTAAAAATAATTACTCAATGATTTGTAGGGAATCCTTTCAGTGTATGTGTTCTCTCTTTTTACTCTCTTCTCCATCTTATCAAGGCTTTTTTAATTGAAGGACTAGCAATTGAAAATTGTTAAGTAGTTTCACTACAAATTGGTCCAGCCTGTTCCTGGTCTCATTTTATTTTAACTTCCTTCTTTCTACATAAAAGCTGTTAATTCCTTCTTTTAGTTCCTTGACATTTTTCTTCGCAAACATAACTAATGAGTCATTGTTTAACGCCTTTGAGTTGTAATTTGCCATCTTAAATGAAAGTGTTTCACTTCAGTTGCTGTGATAGCTTAGAGGTTATTGTGATTCATATTCGTTTTTGAATCACTTATATTTTCCACTTTGTCGAAAATTAAATTGGAGTCATAGAAATAGGCTGACCTATTAAGTAAAGTGAGGGTGTTTATGAGATAGGATTAGGTTTTGAATAATATGGTATAATTTTACAACTACCTTAGTAATTAAGTTAGGGTAATAGAAATAGGCTGAGATTTGAAGTATGGTTAGGGTGCTTATTTTTTTTTGCTTGAGGGGTGGGGAATGCATTTACGCACCCTGACAGGTGGCCTACGGAACCTCCCTCGTGTGTGGGAAATTGTCAGAATACCCACTGAACCTCACCCCTTCTTTGTGTAGGACGTCACGCTGGCACCGCTAGCACATTACTTCGGCGTGGTCTTTATTTCCTAGTTAGTTAACTTTCCTCTTCACTTATACTCTTCTCTTTTGTTCTTCAGACATCCCTTCTCTTTTTTATCTCTCAGGACTAACTCTATGAACTGCGCTATTGCGTTTCATTTTCCTCTATGTTCGATCATTCTATCAATTATATTTTCGGTCGTAAGTTGACCATCTTCTAGTGCTGCCCGTTGGTCTCTCCAATTGGTGCAATGGAACACTGTGTGTTCTGTATCTTCTTTTTGGGCCCCACAAAGGGTGCAGGTGGTAGTTGATACCTTGCCCATTTTGTATAGGTAGTCTCTGAAGTACCCATGTCCACTCTGGAATTAGGTAAAATTGGAATAACGTAAAAACTTACTTCGCCTATCACTCTCTCTACTCATGGGGTCAGCTGCTTTATCAATTGATGAGTCCATCTGCCCTTCTTCTCCTGGTCCCACCTGCATTGCCATTCTTCCATTGTGCGTTTTCTTTCCTTTCTCGCTACTTATTCTTTCCCTGCTCTAGGTCTCGTGTCATAGATAAGCTTGCGCTCTTTTGCTAGCAGGTCGATTGGTATCGTCCCGGCAATCACCAGCATGGCCGCACCAGAGACTGTTCTGTATAAGCAAGCCACTCTGAGAGCTCCTCTTCTCTGTACCACAGTGATGTGTTTTCTATATTTTGCAGTGTTTAGGGCACTGGCCCATATTTCCGCTCCGTATAGAAGTTGTGATTCCACCACAGCCATCAACAGCTTCCTTTTGCACTGTTTTGGACCTACAACATTCACCATAAGTCTGCTCAATGACACTGTTGTTGCTGCCACTTTGTCTGAGGACTTCTTGATTTGAGGCCAAAAACTGAGTTTTGAATCAAACTCTAGCAAGCATATTGGTCTGTATCTTGAAGAGGCATTTATTGCTCCTTTCCCCTTGTGTATTAGCACTAGGCTTGCTCTCTGCCAGCGAGTGCTAAAGATTCCGTCGCTGAGGCAGGTGTTGTACATCTTCAGCAGATTTCGTGTAGCTATTTTCATTGTTTCCTTGAGAATTTCTGCCGGTATACCATCAGGTCCTGGTGTTTTTCTGTTCTTTAGAGAGGACACAGCTACTTCTAATTCCCCCATCGAGAAGGCAGGTATATCACTATCATCGATTTCAGACTCAGAATCTGTTCTCAATGGATGAGTGGGAAATAGCTCGTCGATGACCTTCTGCATTTCCCTTGCTGTCATTGTGCCTACCAAACTGAGCACTCCTAGTTTCTAGGTAGTGATTTTATATCCCAAACCCCATGGGTCCGCGTTAACTTCGTTGCAGAGTGCCTTCCAGCAGCAGAATTTACTTCTTTTTATGGCGATTCAGAGTTCCTTCCTAGCTGATTTATGCTCAGAAGAATAGTCAATTCCTTTCGTTTCTATTCGGGCTCGTTGGGCTTTCCTTCTTAATTTTAAACAGTTTCTGCGTAGTTCTGCAATTTCTAAAGTCCACCAATAAGCATAATTTCTGTTAGTAAATCTCTTTATTATAGGCATAGAGGAGTCACTGGCGCATTTTAGGATCTTCATCGTGGATGACACAACATCTTCTGCGACCTCTCTTCTTTTAACTATCTGAGAGGTCTCTGGGATATCACCTATCCCGCTCAGTAATTTCTCTGCGAATTTTACTTCGTCGAATTTCCTGTAGTTCCAATGGTGTGGTATTTTATTGTGGTGATCTGTTCTGTTTTGCATCTCTCTGCCTATCTTGAAGGTTATATATTGGTGGTCACGCCCTGTATAGTCTTCTATTACTCGCCATTCTTCCGTGATAGCTGCGATGTTTTCTGAGGCTAGAGAGAGATCTGGGATGGAATTACCAAATCCGGGTCTCCTGTATGTAGGCATGTTACCTATATTCAGTACTATTAAGTCCATCCTAGCTGCCATTTCTAGGATTAATCGTCCTCTTTTTGTTGGTTTGGGGCATACCTCATTCTGGAGCTCTGGCATTAAAGTCACCAGCAATTACCAGTTCTTGCGCCGTGTCCCTGAAGTGGTAATAGAATATCGGCCTCCTGCTCAAGCGATAATTGGGGTAGGAGGGCGTCTGCTATTCTGCTCTTGTTCATATTTCCTTGCAGAATCTTCATGATGATGCTCTGCATTGCATCTTGTTTTGTTCCAGAGCTTCTCTGAAGGCTGCGCATACCACTACTCCAGGAACGTGTTGTCACTCAGTCACATCGGTCCTTTTGGCACATAGTACACAAGATGGATTGTTCTTGCACTGCACTGCTTTATGTCCCTTGTTGCCGCATTTCCAGCACACATCAGTCCTGTCCGGTCCTGTGCAGTCTCTCTTCATGTGTCCATAGCCAAGGCATTTGTGGCAACAAGTTACAATTATCCTCTTCCTAATTTGGCAGTACACCCACCTGGTCTTAATCCGCCCTTTATTAAGGAGGGAGATTGCCCCTTGATCTTCCATCTCAACTATAGCCATTTTTGTCCTCGATTGTTTGGTTCGAAAACGGCTATTTTAAAGTTGTCCTTTAAAGGTTCCTCCATCTCTCTCGATATTGCGTCTCTAACTTCTGCTTCAGTCGTTGTGCAGTCTAGGTCTCTGATTTCTAACGTCATTCTGGGCTTCAGATCATGCACTACATGATTAGGTCCTAATACTTTTTGTATTAAGTTTCCAAATTCTCTTTGTTCTTAGTTTTATGGCCCAGTTGCAGGAGAACACCTCCATCATTCGTCTTTCTGATGGCTTCTTTTTCTGTCTCGGTCTCTGCTGGGTTGATCTTCTCTTGGAGAGTGGCTATTACTTCCGCATATGACTTACCGTTTCCCGGTTTAATTAGAACAGCCTCTGTGGGAGATCTTGGTGTATTGTTCCTATTTTCCCGTGTTTTTCCTTCGGTCGATATTTTCGGAAACTTTGGGATTTGTCTTTTGCCATCGTGATTCTTTTCTGCCTCTTGTTCTGTACAACGTCCATTCTGATTCTGCCTCCCTTCTTGGAGCGGCTACATTATTCCTAACTCCAGTGCAGTCGTCCACCTCCCACTTGCTTCGGTGAGTGGGTGTATATAGTCCTGTGTCCGTTTGCCGAGACTCGGAAGTCCTCTTAGCAGACTCTCTTATTTTTCTTCTGCTTTCATTTATGGAATCCAGTTCATCTTCCACTTGGATAATACCATCAATAATCTCCCGGCTAACATTCTTCTGTTTATCACATGCATTTTGCATTCTCTTCATGATGCTCTGGATTAATTCGAGTTGCTCAGTTATTGAGTCCTCTTCCTCTCCCAGTCGAGGCTGTTCGAGCTGGTTTATTTGTACATTTGCATCCGTGTTCATCTTCACTACCAGGACGTCTGCCTTGGGTGAAGTTTCCAGATTAATTACCATTTTGTATTCATCTAGTCTTAAGACTTCTTTTTAATCAGACCGACACGCTACTGGCACGCATATGCGCAAGAAAACCTGTTTTTTTTGGTTTTTTAAAACTTTCTGAGTTAGTCGTCTACCTTACCGGATACCCTTTAGTAGGTTTAGTTTTTGAGTCATTTTAAATAATTTTACCAATTCGTTGATAATTAAATTACGATTATAGAAATAGGCTGAGATTTTAAATAAAATAAAACAATAGGTATACTGTATTTAATCCGACATCTATTTTCCCCGTTGAGAATCAACGGGCACTTCAGCTAGTAGCTCTATAAAGTTGACCAACTACCTCATGGTTCCTGTTAGGCTATTCCCATTTGCAAATCACCTCAACTTATATTCCAAGTAACTACTTTTTGTGCTTACGTATCTTTTTGTACTATACGGAACTTACCAGGAAAAAATTTTAGTGAATGAGAAATGAAATATGAAAATAAATCCAAATAACCAATACAGATTTCTCCTTTGGTTTAGGAAGACATGAAAGAAAACAAAGTAAATAATTCTGATTCAATTATTAAACCTGCCAAATCTGTTTTTAATTTTTTCAATTTCAATGCAGATATCTCAAGGTCATTCTGTGCTCGTTCCTGCTCTAACTTCATGAGTTTCTGCTTCATCTTAATTAGCTTCATGTTCGCTGCGTGTTCAAGCAGCTTCAATTTCTTCTCCTCCTCCAGCGCCTGCAGCTCCTCCTCCAAAATTACAGACATATCTCTAACTGCAATGATTAAGAAAAGCAAAGAAATAACTACCAAGTTTTTCCAACAAAATTTGATCCATGACATACATGCTTACAACTACTAAGTAATGACCTAGGGATTCATTCTGCATTTGTTCACTTCACAGCCTAAAATAGAAAACATTGCCCATTATTGGCAAAACAGTATTCTGCAATACATCTTAAATAAGCATGGCATTATTTACCCTTCTTACGAGGATTACTTNACTACTAAGTAATGACCTAGGGATTCATTCTGCATTTGTTCACTTCACAGCCTAAAATAGAAAACATTGCCCATTATTGGCAAAACAGTATTCTGCAATACATCTTAAATAAGCATGGCATTATTTACCCTTCTTACGAGGATTACTTTTTCCCACTGGGTTCCAGTTAGAATATAGGAAGATAGTTCCATAGAGTATGAAATAGGAAAGCTTTGGAAAACACTAGTTAAACAAAATATTGCATTCAATTACATTAAAGGATTACTTACCTCTTTTTGGAGGAGGGTCTTTCGCCGAAGGACCAGCCAGGACAGGGGAACTGCATACTGGTCCCACCTCCATTGCTGACATATAAAATGCCCGACTCAGCGAAAGACTGTCAATAGATTTGGATGAGGAAGTTGGGGAAGCGGAATTTGGGTTAAGATGATGGTAGTTGCTGTCCAATACCCCGCCGACTTCCTCGTTAATGAATGGTACTATCGTCTCGGTCTGTGTGCACAGCGGGTCACTCTCATGGGCAATGAATGGTCCTCCGCCTGTGCCCATTCTTGCCCTCACCTCCATAGTCTTCTCCTTCTTTAGCATGCATTTCATTTTTCCCAACACCTACTCCAAAAGTAATTATATCAATACATATTCTCCAAGAACGCAAGATAAAAATCACACATACATTGCATTCATAATCACACATTTTATATAAATATATGTGTGTGTGTATATATACATATATATTCATACATACACAAACACATACTCTCACATATATGCTAAAAAGAGTTAGTGCCATATATTTCAATTAAATTTATGGCATTAACTAATTTCTAGCATATAACAGCGCATATCCTTCAAAAAGAGTCGATTGCATTTACCCAAAACAGCAACTTGACATGAAAACGCGTGGCACATCGTGCGACCTTAAACACGTGGTGCATACATATCAGGAACACGCTTAACTGTGGGAAAAGAATTTCTCTATCACATTTTTCTCCACGAATTCTTTTCTAATACTGATGCAGAAAGAAATGGACATAAATTAACTTCATTAATAACAGCATTGCTTACCTTTTCAATTGTTTTGCGTCCCTCCTTGTTATATTGCCGTGGCTGTTGAACTCCTTCGTCACCTGATTCCACTTCTCTCTCTTCTGTTCACAGCTTGCTGCGTCAGTCTTCTTGTTCTCTAGAACTTTCTTAAACTTCTCTACCAGGTCAAGCAGGATTCTCTTTTCCACAAGAGTGAACGCTGCGTTTCTAGCTGCCATTGAAAGTTTTAAGTATGGTCCACTGTCGACGAACGAAGTTGAGAAAGTGATCCGGAAGCCGGTTACTAAGCATTCGAAGGATTCAAAGGCAGCGGGAGAGGCGGAAAACCAAAAAAATTAAATAGCGAAATAGATTTTTCGTCGTGCAGTTGCCAATTCTATCAGATATCAGTCTCCTTGTCGGATGACTGTAAGGGGTTGTTTCTAAATACCACTAGCAAGCAATCGCCTGGCAGCTTTCTCATAAGGAGAGTGCTAGGGGAAGGTTTGGGTAACGACTATAAATACGGCCCTTAGTGCTCCCCAATATAAAGCAGGGATGCCAAAGTAACAGACCNGTTCCACATATTCTTTTTTCAGTCAGTATTTGTTTGGAAGGAACTCTTTTATTGTGATCCCCATAATTTTTTCATTAGAACTCTCTCTTTCCTGTAACTGTAAACTTTACATAATCTAGGACACCTATATAAATGAACTGCATTTCTAAATATAACACCCTGCTAATTTTCTAAGGTGTCCAACACCATCCCACATCTTGTACCCTTGTGAAATCAAAGTGGACGTTTTCTAATCTTCCCCTGAGGTTTTTGAATCCCTTTCAATAATCTTGTAAGGTCTCGTTAGAAATATGGCCATTGAAACCTTGGTCATTAAATCCCTCATTTTTTTGGCATCAGTAAATGTATTCTTTTTTGTAGTAGTTGTAGAAATAATTCCATTGATATGTGCTTTTTATTATCCTGGGGACTATCAGGTGCATTCTCTATTTTATTGGTGCTATGGAATTTTGTCAATGATAAGAATATTTTCTTCCTTGAAGTGTTATTACAGCTATCCATTTCTGGATTCCTTGTTGTTACTATCAGGTGAGTTCTCTGAAATAGGCATATATATTGTCAGCCTTTATCCATATATCTGCAAACATCCAATTCATACTTCCGTTTTGATGACAACATTAATTGTTATCTCCTTACTATCTCAGCGTGTGTTTCTGTACTTCCCTTGTCCATCTTATCAAGGCTTTATTCACATTTATTTACATCTTTCAGTTTTAGATATTCATATTGTCATCCTTTATCCATGTATCTGCACATATCCAATACATGCTTCTGTTTTGTTGTAACGTTATTGGTTATCTCTTAGTTATCTCTTAGTTTTATGGGTTAAATGGAAGAGGAGACTTTAAAGTCTCAATTTCGCCCAAAATAAAGACGTTATTTATTTATTTATTTATTTATTTAGTTCTTCCTATTCCCTTTTTTCCTTAAATCTCTTATATCGATTCTTAATAAACTTATTACTACTTAATGCATCTCAAATCTCCCCTTTCTATGGGGAATTTCTATTTTTCCTACAGATTTTTTATTCAAAGTTCTCTGGAATAATGGTAATAATTTAAAAATAATTACTCAATGATTTGTAGGGAATCCTTTCAGTGTATGTGTTCTCTCTTTTTACTCTCTTCTCCATCTTATCAAGGCTTTTTTAATTGAAGGACTAGCAATTGAAAATTGTTAAGTAGTTTCACTACAAATTGGTCCAGCCTGTTCCTGGTCTCATTTTATTTTAACTTCCTTCTTTCTACATAAAAGCTGTTAATTCCTTCTTTTAGTTCCTTGACATTTTTCTTCGCAAACATAACTAATGAGTCATTGTTTAACGCCTTTGAGTTGTAATTTGCCATCTTAAATGAAAGTGTTTCACTTCAGTTGCTGTGATAGCTTAGAGGTTATTGTGATTCATATTCGTTTTTGAATCACTTATATTTTACCACTTTGTCGAAAATTAAATTGGAGTCATAGAAATAGGCTGACCTATTAAGTAAAGTGAGGGTGTTTATGAGATAGGATTAGTTTTTGAATTATTTGGTATAATTTTACAACTTCCTTAATAATTAAGTTAGGGTCATAGAAATAGGCTGAGATTTGATGTAAAGTGAGGGTGTTTGTAATATAGGATTATTTTTTAAATAATTTTTGATAATTGAATGACTTTGTTAATAATTAAGTTAGGGATATAATAATAGGCTGAGAATTTACGTAATGTGAGGGTGCTTGTATTGTATTATTAGCTTTTGAATTATTTTGAATAATTTAAACACTTCGTAAATATTTAAATTAGGGTAATAAAAATAGGCTGAGATTAGAAGTAAGGTTAGGGTGCATATTTAGTAGGTTTAGTTTTTGAGTCATTTTAAATAATTTTACCAATTCGAAAGGAATAACAAGTGTGAAAAATAGCGACACGACTGGGACTCGAACCCAGGTCTCCCACTTTCCGGGCAGGTATTCTAACCACTGAACTACCGTGCCGCGTCTCTCTCACACTGTTAAGGGAATTCCCTTAACAGTGTGAGAGCAGTCTCCACATAGTGGCACAACCTGCCGTCCGAGGTCCTCACAGAGGCAGCCAACTCACAAAGCAGGTGTTCTGTCGCTATTTTTCACACTTGTTATTCCTTTGGGATTTTCGTAGGTTTTCAATCTACTAAGACACCTTCCTTTCCTTTTACCAATTCGTTAATAATTAAATTACGGTTATAGAAATAGGCTGAGATTCTAAGTCATTGGGGAATTTTTTTAGTTAGCTTTATATTTGAATGATTTAATCACTTTGTAAACAATTAAATTAGGGTTTTTTAAAAGAATGTGGTTGTTTATTTATAAAGTTAAGTCTTTTAAAGATTGTTGAAACGGGGCAATATTTTCCATTGATAAAAAAGTGAGTAAATAAACAAAGCATACATTGCATTATTATTTTTAATTATTAGGATTTTTTCATGTCCTTAATCTTCTTTTTTCAGTCAGTTTTTCTTTGTTTGGTAACTCTTTTATTATGATTCCCTTTATTTTTTTTGTTAGACCTATCTATGTCTTGTCACTGTACACTTTACATAATCTAGGAAATGTATATACATTAACTTTAATTTATATAGGTTATAATTAATTAATTTTAATTGCATCTCAAATTTTCCCTTTTATTGGTATCTATTCTTCCACACAATTTTCTAGCTCATACTTCTCAGGGGTATTTGTAATTATTTGTAGTTTATTATTGAATTCTTTTTACGGAATCCTTATTATCTTAGAATAAGTGTTCTCTTGCTTATTATGAATAAATGGAAATTAGTTTCCTACAAATTTGTGTAGGAAACTACTTTCCATTTCAGCCCAAATGCACAAGGCTCACTGCACGTGGTTCAAATATTGTGAAAATACAAGCATTTTTAGTGGGTGAAAAAAAAATAAAGGCTGTTGTGCCTCTATCAAATATTCACCGTTAATTAGAAATAGATAATCTGCAGCTTTCTGTTTATATCTGCAAAGTTGCTTCCCATATGTATTTGCAAATCAACCGCAGAAGCTGGTGCAAAGGTTTAAAAACCTTTCTGCTAAGAATCTCTTTGATATTCCAAATGAAATAGAATTCGGTGCAATTTGTGTTTACCGTTACTCCTGAAGGTTCGAATCCCGGTCCTGACGGACTTTATTCTCGTTAGTTTCTCCTTGAGAAAGAGAATAATTTGTATTATCTTCTGTTAATTAACAATCCTCCAATATTTTACAATAGGTAAAGTGCGCAATGTCATCACTTGAATTTTGATTAAAACCATTATTGAGTTATGGACATGGTGACATTTGGATATGGTAAATAAAGTAAAATAAATCATCGTAATTACTATCACGGTCTAAAATGCTTTTCCTGCTGAGGAACCATTGCCAAAACACAGGCACAAAGTTGCGAAAGAATCTGCAGTGCCAATTGCATTAATAATGAAAATATTTTGTGATCATGCAGTTGGTCCACTCAGTGCTGTCTATCTTACATGTTGAACTAACATTTTAATCATAAACAGGGCCTTCGAAATGGCTCTTATGTTGTCAGATATATGTCTATCACTTGTATTTCTATCTACCAATAATGTCATCCACAGATGTCGGAAGTGGGTCGACTTTTGTCAGAACCCTGATGTTCATGAGAAATTCTTAAGTGGCCCGTTTGCATCAATGACACTGGTAAGAATTTGTAACTAGCACTGAAAGTATCTGAAGAAATCTATCATTGAGGTATCTTTGAAAAGGGCAATTCATTGGTGGTGTCAAGAAAAGAGAAGAAAGTGATGGTAAAACATAAGTCATAAACAGTGGTTAAATAATTGCATAAAAACAAATGTTTGTATGTTTATAAATACCTTCAGAAGTCACTAATTCCTCTTAGTACAATTGGGGATGTTTTTGGGTCATACCGGCATTTGTAAACACAGATTTCTTGGGAAAAATAGTGAAGAATCTGCATTTTTAGGAACAGAAGCCTGTTCTGGCCACATGGAGGCCGATATAAAAACGTTGTAAAAATGTTCCTTAAATTCTATTTTCTTTCTCTTTTTCACTACTTTCTGATGTTTTTTTTCCTGCTTATAAATATGGAAAAGGGGTGTTTAATGCTCTATTGCTGCAAGAATTTGCAGTTAAATACATATGAAATGAAATGTCAACAACGAGGAAAAATAACACCTCGCAGACAAATTTCATAAAATTAAAGCGCCATTTAGTTTCTGTTATGGATAACACATTCACCCTTGAGTTTGGTCTGTAATTTATAATTAATTTGCTAGATATTAGAGATTGGGTTGGTTGGTTCGTTTGGTTTTTAAGTAAAAATGTCTACAATGCTCACTGGTATATCCCTGTTATTTTGGTCTCCATCGCTTTTTTAAATTGGGCATGTATAGGAATGGAAACCTCCTCTTGCTACATATACGACGATTCAAAAAATGGAAGAAATGTCCTTGCATCCTATTCTCTTTCACTTTTTCACTAATTATTGGCATTTTATTCCTATTCAAAAGAATGGAAATGGTGTGTTTAATGCTCGATTGCTGCAAAAATTTTCGGTTAAAGACTTAGGAAATGAAATGTTTACAACAAGAAAAATAACGCCTCTCACACAAATTTTGCAAAATTAATACGTGATTTAGTTTTCATTTCGTAAAACAACATACACCCTCCAGTATGTTTTGCAATCTATAATTAGTTTGGTAACTAATAAGGGTGGGGTTAGTTTTTTAAGTATATCAATGCATGCATCATGCAAGCTGTTGTAACTCATATTTACTATGCTGTAATTGCATTGTTTCAGAACTGAAATATTTCATCCAAAGTGGTCTGGATGATCTCAAGAAAGAAATAAAAAATGAGCTGAGGAAGGAATTAAGGGCACAAATTGCTCTTAGTTCTGCTACATTGAAGGAGACAATGGATGCTTTGTCATTTCAAATAAAATGTTTACCACAAAGTGGAGGAGCAGCATCTGACCACACAGCTGATGCACACACTGCCTATGCACGACATTGAGGAGTTGCAGCAGTTTAAAGAAGAAATTTCCTCTAACAGTGAATACAAGCAGTTTATGATATGAATATTTCTCTCGTGAAATTGTGCCAGTGGCTGAACCAGTTTTTAAGGGTACTTCACATTTTCTGTATGGACAAATATGTATTTTTTTAAATTTTAAAGTGCGTCACTTACAAGACAGGTCATCCAACTTGCTGTTCCGAAACCTGACAAGCATTGTTTGTGACTGCAGTTAATAAAATGGTGAATGATTTTATGTCACTGCTGATGGAGAATGGGTTAGGCACCAATCTGTTGACTTTCCTCCTCTTCACTAATGTCTCCCAGCTGAGGATTTCGAACATTTCACTTATGCTGTGAAATTTCTTCTTGTGCCTACCCAATACATATCTGGCTGCCTTTCTTTGAGCTTTTTCAATTTTACTTGTATTTAATTTGTCGTGCGGATCTCAGACATTAGTTGCATACTCTAAAATCAGCCTCACTATTGTTTTGTACCCTAATTCCTTCACTTCTTTACTGCTTCCCTTTAAATTTCTCAATATATAGTGGAGAGTTTTAAGAGCTTTCGACAAAACTTTATTTACGTGTGGTCCCCAGTCCAAATTTTTCATTAATGTGACCCCTGAGTATTTACATTCATCCACCCTTGGAATAATTTCTCCATGTAGTTTATAACTAATCTGTCTTTTCCTGCTCTTGTTTGTGAAGGTTATATGTTTACTTTTCCTAACGTTTATTTGTATTCCATTTGATTGAGCCCACTTCTCGATTAACTCTATATATCGTTGAAGTACACTTGAATCATCCTCAGATTATATCCCTATAAACTATGCAATCATCTGCGAACAGCCGATTTCTGGACAAAATACGGCTTGGTAAATCATTTACATGAATTAAAAAAAAGCAATGGTCCAAGGACACTTCCCTGTGGCACCCCGGAAGTAATTTTGATGTCTTCGGAGAAGCAATCGCAAACTTTAACATGCTGAGTCCTGCCTATTAAAAAATCTTTTAACCAACTTTTGACCCTGTCATCTATATTTAATTTTTCTATTTTTGTTGACAGTAGATCATGCGGTACTGTGTCAAAGGCTTTATAAATATCTATACCAATACTATCAACCTCTTTTCTCTCATCTAGCGAATCCGATATACCTTGGCATAACCCTAACAGCTGTGTTTCACATGAGAACCCTCTTCTGAACCCATGCTGGCATTTACACAGCCATTTGGTATCCTTCCAAAATTTTCTTAAATAATCTGCTAATATTTTCTCAATTATCTTACTACTGATGTTAGGCTGACCGGTCTATAATTTTCCATATTAGTCTTGATTCCGTCTTTGTAAATAGGGATGACTGTAGCTTTCTTCCAATCATCTGGAATCGTTCTGTTATTCAGGATCACTTGAAATAAGACTCTTAGATAGGAGACCAGATAATTAATATTAATACCATCGATCCCATTTTTAATAATTCTACAGATATATTGCACGATTTATTAATTTTTATTCTTTCCAGCTTTTTTCTAATATCGGCACTGTTCAGAATTAAGATATTGCTTTGTGATATCGCTCCTGTGGATGCTACATTTATGTTAGACGTATTATTTGTCGACTCATTCATAAATTCTACATTTTTTCGATTCTGTTATGAGAAACTATACACCCTAGAATACAAATTATTTAAATGATTCGCCTTTTCCTTGTCATCCATTATTTCTATCCCATTTTCGTCTTTGATTGTGATAACTTTCTCCTTATTATCTCTTCTTCATCTAAGGTATTTAAAAAAGTTTCTCTTCCCGTCTGTTTTTAATATATCAATAAGGTATTTCTCTTTCGCTCCCTTCTTTTTCTTGTTTAGCACTTTAGAAAGTTTTCTATATTTTTCATTCTCATATTCTTTGCATCGTCTATTCTTATACGCTTTCCTAAGTTTCCTTTTCAGAGCCCTAATTTCTTTNTGCACATACCCACCAGGAATCAAACCAAAGACTGCTTTTACTGAAGTCTGGCAAAATTCAATTTGAATGGCAAACTGAGTGAAATTTCAAGAAATGAAAAAGTTTATAGAATCTATAAACAGATGTTGAATTTGAATTGAATGTTGAACAGAAAAAAATATGAATAGTACAAAAGACCCTAAGTTTCCTTTTCAGAGCCCTAATTTCTTTATTGTAATATTCCGGATCAACATTACTTTTAAGTAATTTCTTTGGAACGTATCTTCTCAAACCTTCCGTTAGAATGTTTTTAAAACCTATCCAGATTTCTTCGACACTTTTTCCTTTGCCTACCCAACTTGGAAATTTCCCTTTGAGGTAGAGTTGAAAACCTAATGGATCACCTTTTCCAAACTGCCATATTTCTGCTTTTGATGAGCCTTTCGATACCTTGTAACTCATTGTTTGCAACTCAAGTATATACTGGGGTTTAACCAAGTTTCCGTTCCTATGATCACATTTGGGCTATTTGCTTCTATTAAAGTTTGAAATACTTCTTTCTTATTTAGTATACTTCTGCAATTTACCTGAAGAAGTCTTAAACCCTTACCTTCTTCTGTTGTATTTACATTACGCTGCAATTTTATCGATTTTTTTTATTTCCCAGTTGAGTTCTCCTATCTCCTTGCGTTTCCTGCCACAGTCCTCTTTATCATTCTCTCCCCATTTGTCTTTGTTATCAACCCATGACAAAGTACTGGTAATGCCGTCCTAACGCATATGAATACCCCACCCCTTCATGAATTGCGATAAACATTGTAACCGACTGTGTCATTCTCGTACATTGTATCCCCAAAAGAAGCAACGTTTGTCTCCTTATCCAGCTCTGATATCCCGTTCATACTTGCATCGACTCTATTTCCACTTCCATGTGTGTAAATCATGTTTCCCTTAAGTTCACCATTACCTTCACATCCTAAATAACCAACTATCTCGGACTCATTTGGGTCCATAATCCCCAGACCCCCCACAACCTTGATTAGTTTCCTGACATCACCCTATTAATAACCTTGCAAAATAATTTTCCCAGTTTTACTTTTCCTTTTTTATTCGAATGTAATCCATCTCTTCCGATGTCCTCGCTGTTTAACCAGCAATTTGGATCAACAAAAGTCAACTTCTTGGTTTTGCATACCCAGTCAAACCTTCATTTATATAGTCCACCCGTTTGTCAGAAACATCCCTCCTTCTTACAATGCCACTCACTATAATTTTTGCCCCTTTGAATTTGCTTACTGCCTCTGTACACAAATCATAAATGTTACCAATCACATGCTCATCACTTTTAGCAGCCTTAATATCATTAGTACCAACGTGCATCAAAACAATCTTTTCATCCCTGTTGCCTTGCATACCCTGTATTTTCCTCTGTAACTGTTCTGCCTTTATCCCCAGAAAACACTCCACTTTTTGCCCCTTGCTTCTTGCACTTTTCTCCACTGAATCTCACCATTGAGTCTCCAAGAACTAGTACTTCTGGCTTTTTCTCCTCCTGACCATCTTCCTTAGTACAATCCTCTCCCTTTTTCTTCCTTATCTAATTTAATAGACAATGTATGTACAACGAAAAAGAGGAAAGAGCGGGTGGAACAGGTCACCTTCCCTAAAATTTTAGCTCTGGAATAAACGAAGGTTACAAAGGGAAGACCGTTTCCAGGGAAAGTTTTATGCAGGTTGGGGAATGCATTCCCAGAAAACATTAAGGCTGGGTTTTCCAAACCCTTTTAGACCCAAAGACTATAGGGAATTTCCTTAGAGGGGATACAATGGGCTGAAGTGGGGTCCACGAATTCTTGTCTGCAATGCAAAGGATGCACATCGGAAGAAATCTGAGGTTAACATCCCCTGAATACAATAGTGACTTTCCTCTCAGCAGGGGTATCCCATACCCAACTTTTCCTTTCATCTCTTGTAGAATGGGCATAGCAACATCGTACAGCTGAGGTGCATTCATTGTGAACATCAAAGTCGCCGTCTATATCTCTTACAAGAAATGGAGATCCTTTGTTTCCCTAACATTGAGACAAAGGAGCTCCAAAATCTTTTTTTTAACCCCAATTCCTTACACCCTGACCATTCTCCCCAAACCCTCACCTCTTCTCTTTGCATATATATGTACTGTAAATAAATGAAAAACTATCTTTTTGGGTGAGATTGAAACTTGGAACTTTAAAGTCTTGTATTCCATCCAACCCCATTTAATATAACTTTGCCTGAAGATGTTAGCTCGCTTGCAAATCATGTCGAAGTAAATATACTTTTCTGTGGTGTTGTATGAGGTGTTCCATTCCCGTTTTCTTTCGCTAAATTGCCTGCTATAATATTCATCATATATCAACAGAAATATTTCTTTCATGCAACTGAATGAGGAAGGACTTTCGACTAACTGCTATTGCTGGTGACGATTTAGGAGTTCCTAGTTAAGGGATTGAAATGTTAATTTTCTGCAACTATTCATAGTTAATATTTTTCTTATATGACTCATTCGATATTTTATTTAAATGCAAAACAAAAACAGCACTATGTTATTTTTTCATGTTAACATGATTATATGAACTAAATTTATTGATCGTAATGTGCCTCACTATTGCTGTTAAGGCACTGGATTGACAAAAAAAATTATATTTAAACAGTAATGCATCGCCAACTGGTAATTATTAGTTTAATTTAAAATATTTTACTCAATATCCAAAAATACTATGGCAACAGGAGTATTCTGATGCAGAGTACCCGTGATTTGGACTCAGCGCACATTTGAAGTTTCTACAAACAATCGTAACGTGAGTCGCAAATAAGATACTGGTATAAAACTTTCACTAAAAACTTATTTCATACTTACTTACACTGCATACATTAATTTTGTGGTGATAACTACAGCAGAACGTAATTTAGACAATACTTTTTTCATGACATAGACTAAATAATTTGTGTTCCACTAAGATAAAAATATTATTATCTTTTTAACGAATTAACATTCAAAAAAAGTAACGTGTAAAAGTTCAAGAAATGGACAACTTAATTGACAACTGTTAATTTTTTTAACTTTGTTACATGCACCATTTTGCCAAAATGACTTTAGGAATGGCGGTAAAGAATAAGATACGAATTTTGCAAAAATCTAATGAAGTATTTTTAAAATATTAACTATCAGCACTAAAGAAAAACTGTTCAGGGATTAATTGCGCATTACATTGGCATATATTTTATTTTAGTCAATTTTCATTTATCTCAAAAAGTGAAATTTGGCAACCGCGCTTCTTCATCGACAAGGGTACAATGGGCAGAGCACAGATCAAGCTAGATTGTTAATAGTGCATCGACAACAGATCATTTTGCACATACCCACCAGGAATCAAACCAAAGACTGCTTTTACTGAAGTCTGGCAAAATTCAATTTGAATGGCAAACTGAGTGAAATTTCAAGAAATGAAAAAGTTTATAGAATCTATAAACAGATGTTGAATTTGAATTGAATGTTGAACAGAAAAAAATATGAATAGTACAAAAGACATTAAATATGAAAAATATGCATTCAAAACTCACATAAGGTTCACAAGGTCATCCTTTTCTCTTAAATTCTTTTAATGACAATTATTACCTTTAAAGATTAACTTGTTCTTCCTGAAGCATCTAATTGTTTTTAAAACTTAAATCTTCAGGAAAGGAATGAATGAGAAAAGTTTTGAAATTATAAGAGGCAACTGAGAGAGATTCCAGAAGATGAAGTTCAATATTGCTTCAAATTATGAAGGAGGTATTAGAATAAGTGTGAGAGCTCCAAAGGGGGAGAACGAATGGATGATTGTTTCTGTCACAGAAGCAGCCGACGCTCCAATGCATGCAGCACCAACGACAAGATATGCGGAAGAAATGGAACTAACACCCATCCCTTCCCTTGCCACCCGTAAGCCCTCCTTCCACCAGCCAACCATGCATTCCCCTCGCACTTTCCCTTACCCCTCCCCTTTTCCCCCACACGCTGGTCAGTTCAGTACGCAAGGACCGCAAGGAATACAAAACAAAATTCATGAATGAGAAAGTTAAACTTTTATTGTAAAAATACCACAGAACATACAGCAATTATACAGATAAAAATAATTTCAGTAACTGCAGATACAGTTAAAATAAACAATGACTAATAACAAGTCCTGCACTAAATTTGAGGCATCAGCCTCAGTTTCCAGAAAAACAAAGCACATGTCTTTCTAAACAAAACTAACTTCTTCTTTATTATTACCTTCCTGGTTCATTTACTGGAGCAGCTGATATGATTTCTCCCTCCAACTGCCCAACACAACGTGGTGCAGAACATTATTTGCCCCATTTCGTATTCATTCCCAGACGTTTTCTCAGGACGTACTTCTCAAACGAAAGCGTGATTGAAAATGGCGGAGTCCTACATATTGCTGGCTTGAACGAGCTT
>KZ309528.1:0-24266 GCA_000376725.2 Ladona fulva
GCTTTGTCCCGTTAGCCCTGGTTTTCCCTTCATCGGGAAACCCCAACGCGGATTTCCCGGGCTTAGATGAGACTTTTTCAGATGAAGTGGAAGTGAGATCAGGGGTACCTCAGGGCAATGTTACTGGGCCGATATTATTCCTTATTTATATTAACGAAATCGTAGATAACGTTAAGAGTAATGTAAGGCTCTTTGCGGACGATACCCTTATATACAGAAAAATCCAAAACGCGGAGGATACATTGATATTACAGAGTGACCTGGAAGTTGTTTCCAAATGATGTAAAAATTGGCAGCTCAGTTTAAAAGTAGAGAAATATGTAGCAATGAGCGCATGACCCGCTCTCCGATCAGAAGCGTGACTCCCTGTCACATTAGCGGCTCAACGTTAGAATTCGTGAGTCAATACAAATATTTAGGTGTCGTTTTCAGTAGTAATTTATCATTTAAAACGCATATACGATATATAGTGTGGTCAGCCGATAGGACTTTGAGGCTATGTAACCGCGTTCTTAGAGGCAGTCGGTCGCGTGTTAAAGAGGTACCCTTTTTTTCACTAGTTCGTCCGTTACTTGAGTACTGCTGCGCGGTGTGAAATCCGCACGGGAAGGGTTTGATTTTGGAACTAGAGGGCGTACAACGCAGAGCGGCTCGTTTCGTTAAGGGAGACTACAAGTTCGACAGCAGTGTATCAGATATGATTAAATACCTCTGCTGGAATTCTCTTGACGTTAGAAGACTCGAGTTTTGGCACAGATTGTTCGAGAAACTCCTGAGTATTGACTTACAATTGTACATGACGAAATACGCGACATAGTGATTCCTGCGCTTAGCGAACGCAATTTTCGAGACCAGACGTCGAAAAAATTTCGAGAGTTGTGATTATGGGAGACTGGAATAATGTCATAGGTTTAGGCGGAAGAGATAATGTGGTGGGGGAATACGGTCTGGGAAACAGGAACGACAGAGGAGTGAAAATGCTGGAGTTCTGTGCAGAGAACAACCTATGGGTGGCAAACCCATAGTTTACGAATCACGAGCGGAAGTTGTACACCTGGAAAAGTCCTGGGGATAGAAATAGATACCAAATAGACTTTATATTAGTTAATCAAAGATTTAAAAATATTGTTAAGAATGCCAGAACCCTTCCAGGTGTTGATATAGACTCAGACCACAACCTATTAATTGCAGATCTGAAGACAAAACTGAAGCACGTGAAAAGGAAAAGAAGGGTAGAAAAGAAATGGGACGTAAAGAAGTTGAAATCAAAAGAAGCAACGTTCACTACAACACTGGAAGAAAAATTTCGAATACAGGAAAAGAAGAAATGTGTTAAAGTAGAGTGGAATGATATAAAATCTGGTATTATAGAGGTTCTAGAACAGGAAATGGAGTGGGAGAGAAGTCAAAGAAATAAGAAAAAATGGATCACTCAGGAAATGATAGACAAGATGGAAGAAAGGAGAAAATGGAAATGTGATAATACAGAAATTGGGAGAAGAAAATAAAGGAAGCTAAATAACGAACTGAGGAGGGAGACAGATAAAGCTAGAGAGGATTGGATGAAAAGGCAATGCCACATAATAGAGGAACTGGAGAAGGCTGGGAAAATAGAAGAAATGTATAAAACTGCAATATGTCTGATTATGAGGGACCAAAGAAGGATAAGTAAGAAAGGAATGAAAGATAAATATGGGAAAGTAACTACAGATGAGGAAGAGATTAAGGTTCTGTAGAAGGTGTATATAGAACTGCACTGTACACATGATTTCAATGGAAGAATAGACCTAGAGGATGAGGGGACTTGTCAGGAGGATTCTAAGTTCCAAGGATTTTAAAAGATGAAGTTGAGAGAGTTGAAGACCTAAGGGGCAAAAATACAATGGGCTCCGATGGAATGCCAGCAGAGGTGTTGAAGGCCTTAGGGGAAAATGCAATTGGTAGGCTCACTGATCTTGTAAACAAGATATATGATGCAGGAGAGTGACCTGATGACTTCTTAAAGACAATAATGATGCCCCTGCCAAAGAAAAGTAATGCACAAGCCTGCAAAGAGTTCCGTACAATCAGTTTTACGGCTCATGTGGCAAAGATAATGACCAGAATACGTAATAATGAAGAGAATAGAGACTAAAATAGAGGAAAACTTGGGGGAAGACCAGTTTGGATTTCGAAGAGGAAGGGTAACAAGGGAAGCCATAGGGTGCACGAGAATGTTAGTCGAAAGGGTATTGGAGGTAAACAAGGAGATATTCATGTGCTTTATTGATTATGAGAAGGCATTTGATATGGTGAAATGGGATAAACTACTGCAGATTCCAAAGGAAACTGTAGTGGACTGGAAAGATAGAAGGGCAATAAGACACCTGTACATAGGACAAAGAGTTGTGGTGAGTATAGAAGGAGATGAGACGAATGAGACGTCTATAGGAAGAGGTGTGAGACAAGGGTGTTGCCTGACACCTATTTTATACAACATATATGGTGACAAACAGAGGAATTCACGAAGTGAATGGGTTTTTAAAATGTCGATTTTCTCTATTATTTGTCCGCATCGGCGTAAAAATCGCAAAGTAATAGATGCTGAATTTCCTAATCTTCCACTTAATGATCATAAAAATTGGTTAATGAGAACGCCAGGGAAATTTTCTTCTACATCCATAAATCCGCCAGCACCGTTTTCATCACGCTCTACCAAATAGAAGAAAGGACCAAATCAGTGGTATTGTCCTGTCTCCAAGAGCAGATGATTGTGATAAATTTGATTATCTCCCTTGTTCTTTTAGAGTTTTCGTAGACCCATGGCTCTATATCGGACGCTCAAAGTGTGTTCTTCTGTAACATATATGCACATAAGCGCCAAGCGAAGATCCACATTTCGTTTTTTCGTGCTAAATTGGTAATTTAGCAAGTTTATCGGGAATGTCAGGCTGATTCGACAGCTGATCAAGTTGATTAGATACTTAAAAATTGCCTTGATAAAACGATGCATCATCGAAAACCGTCTTCGTCTGTATTATGTTTTATCTCAGCTAAATCTCTCTCTAATTTTTACTATGCTTGCTTAAATAACTTGAGTTTAGCTATGATTGGAGTGGGACACATAGTCAAGATACATTTTCCAGACGCTTTGGCCGCACTGATGCTGAGTTTCTTCGGCGCCTCATTGTCTTGCGGAGTAAATACTTTGGCATTAGTTTTAAGTCCGTATACGTATATGCCGGATTGTTGTGTACTCAGTGTAACATTGCTAGTGCGGCTCTATAGAACAATGCTTACAAATGTTCTGCCTTCCACAGCACACATATCGAGCTTGGCGGCAAGCAAAAAGAGTTTGTCAGTTTTAGTACAAATTCAAATTGAAAAATAAATGACCTGGAGAATGCAACATTTTAGTACCCTCATTACGAAACGTCAGTGAACGACAAAATATGTCGCTAATTAAATTTAATCCGATACTACGCAATGCACTAATATCTTACCTACGACACACAACTGTACTACGGTGCACAGTATAAAAAGCACTGATACAGAAGATATACCGTCGTCCATTTTATCTTTCATAATTTAATGAAGCTTTTACTTTGTAATTTAATGCATGTTTGTAATTTTTAAGTAATGTACAATGGTTAAAAGATGAAAAATTTTGTAATTATAATTTATTGTAATAAAGATTTGCAATTACTGGTTATAGTACAGTTGTAACTACCAATGGCAATGAACTGTCTTATAAATGCTTACGTACGTCGTTTAATACTTAAATTTATTAATATTATTATATGACGAATATCCTCGGGATAGTCTGCAGAAATCTTGGAAGTGCATTAGTATAAACAGATTAATACATCGCTAGTAATTGGAACAGAAGGAATTGTAAATTTGTGATACCTTTTCATAATGACTAAGAAAAACATTAGAAATGTCCTAAATGTAAAGTGTACTTAAATTTGGGACGTGGGTTTACACAATGTGTAACATCATGAGTAATTGCTGAAGAACTTTTTAAAGTTTCTGATCTGATATATTCCAAATGTGGAATCAGTATAATCAATCTTGATTAAACATAAAAAGGGTTTTTCTAGCATTTGAGATAAATAGAATACAAGCCTAAATAAACAATTCAGGTGGGAAACATGCCATTTACGAGGGCTGTATGATAAGTACCCGTGTTTAGCGACTGATGGCACCACTGACACAAAATGTGTATGCCATAATGAAAATCGAATTACTTTACACATGTTCTCAGGGAAACTGCTTCAGAGGCTTTTTCATTTTAAATTTATTATTCTTTCATCCATTTCATACTTTCCCCGGGCCGAGATTTTTTTGTTTTTGATTGTTGGCACCCATTAAATTAACAAAACAGGATTTTAGATAGTAACAGTTATTAAACAAACTGTATTCAATGTGAGTACATGGGTTGATCGTGGATCCTTTTCTCCATTTTCCTTTTCATAAAAGATTTAAAAGAAACGAGGTACCTTGTAAATATTGAAGCCGTTCTAACATTAGCCACTTTCATTTTTTGCTTCTAACGAGCTTTGTTTAGACATCTCCATAGTCATGAATCATTATAAAGTGCAGACTTTACCAGCTTACGCATACGGAACATGTTTCACATAGCATTTCATTACTCATTAGTTTATGCGTTTGCAGTTTTATTCAATAAAGTCGATATAACTGGATATTACCATGTATGCTTTCCGGGGATAAATCTCTTCAGTTTTCCTATTGTGTTTTCGGATAATTCACTATTAGGCCGTGATAAAATCCAGCCTTGTATACTTTGCGAAATTTCCGGGTTAATATTTTTTATTTAAAAATACACGCGTCACTTTCATTAAATCGAAGGTAAAATCTGCCTCTATTATAGTTATGTTCTAATTTACGAAATGAATAACAAGTGTGAAAAATGGCGACATGACTGGGACCTGTCACGACTTCATCGTGCAAAGTAATTACAATCCTTATTCCTTCTAATTTACGAATTCATGCTCAGATTAATTTCGATGGAACGTTATAAAAGGGTATTTAAATGTCATTCAATTGTGGACGACTACAATATCCTACCTTTCTATTCCTCATCATCGAACACCTTCCGATTTCTTGACTCCCTTCACTCTACACCTCGTTTGCATCACAGGCCGCAAGAGTGGGGGCGCTCAGTCGCATCTAGAGAGCGGCTTCTAAGGATTAATGCGAGCCGAGAGGCCAGGGCGGACGCAGTTCATCGTCAGCAGTCGCTCGAGGTAGACCTCTCGGAGAAAGCTCCCTATAGAGAAGATAAGGAAGGCGCTTGATTGGGAGAAATATTGCCGCGTGAGGAAACAAACAAGCGGCGGGAAAAGAGAAAAGGTTTTGCGAACTTTCAAACTGCTTCGATTGGGAAATTATTAGAAATCTTTGTGAGTCTGCATCGGGGAAGCCTTGATAAACAGCCATTTATTCGCCCAGAAATTAATACTCCGAACCAAATCTGCTGCTCGAGATGTCCCACAAAGAGAAGGCGGACGAGGGACGGTCCGAAATTGCGGACTTCTACCGCGGGAAGACGTTGTTCATAACGGGGGCGTCTGGGCTGATGGGCAAGGTTTTGGTGGAGAAGCTGCTGTGGAGCTGTCAGGACGTGGAGAGGATCTACATGCTGGTGCGGCCGAAGAGAGGAAAGTCCCCGGAAGTGAGACTGAAGGAAATGTTCAAGTTACCGGTGGGTACAACCGTAAGACTTGATCGAGGTCGACACCTCACATGGAACTGTATCAGGTTTCTATTGTCTACCACAACTCGAGATAACGATCGGTTTGAACGGTTAACAGAAGTCATGCACGCTTTTGCCCTTTCGTAATACATCATCCGATTAACCTAAACTTCTTTTCACCATTTTCAGTCGCAAGTTTAGCACTTTTCCATTTTATGCATCATTTAATCCGCATTGGCGCGAAAATATTTCGGAAATTATATTGAAAGTCGGGTAAAAACACTTCCGTAGTTGCTCTGCTCTCTGCGGAAGTCCCATTCTTACCTCATTACCTTGAACTAACGACTTTAGGCGACCAGAAGGAGTTTTGGTCACATGTCCGAGAATCTCGTGGAGTTTAGTCTTCAGTACCCAGCCTTGTTCGTGAAGAGGGATTAACAATTAGTTAATCGATGGGAAAAGCGTATTTACTTAATCGAGACTACCAGGAAAGTTTTTCTTTAGACGATGGACGCACAAACGAATTTTCTACGCGGGTTTATTCAAAGATATGGCCAATCGACATGCCAGTGGATGTAATAGGAAAGTTTTTGAGAGCGGTAGACAAGAAGAAAGCGGCGGGACCAGAAGGTATACCATTGCTTGTTATTCAAACACTGGCGAATGAGATTGCTCCCCTTCCTTATGCATTTTATAGGAAAACCTTGGATGAGGGAGTTGTACCTATGTCGTGGAGAAGAGCGCATATCACTCCAGTTCCTAAGAAAGGGCGTTCCTCGAAACCGGAAGACTGCCGACCAATATCTTTAACGTCAATTTTCTGTAAAATAATTGCACATATTATTGCCAGTTCAATTATGTGTTTTCTATATGATAAGGGGGCAATTAGTAAATGTCAGCACGGTTTTCGTAAGGGTAGGTCATGCAATACCCAGTTAGCCCTTTTTGTCAACGACTTAGTTAAAGCAGCCGATAAGGGTACCAGTACAGATGCTGTATTTCAAGATTTTAGAAAAGCTTTCGATAGAGTATCGAAAGAAAAAATAATCCATAAGTTGATTTCTTACGGGATTAACGAACAAGTAGTTGATTGGATAAAATCATTTTTAGGAAACAGATCGCAGCGAGTTGCGTTGGACGGAATTTTATCAAAAGAGCGGTGCGTCACATCCGGTGTTCCGCAGGGTAGTGTATTAGGTCCGATTTTGTTCCTAATTTATATTAACGATATACTGGATAATGTTAGATGTAAGGATAGGCTACTCGCCGATGATACAGTTATTTATAGAGAGATCGTAACTCCGGACGATACTGGTTGTTTGCAGAATGATTTGAACGTTATTTCAGGTTGGTGCAGTGACTGGCAGCTTGACTTGAACGTAAAGAAGTGCGTTGCTATGACTTTTACGCGTTCCGCCAAGGTTACCCGCACACCCTATATTATTTCGGGATATCCGTTGGAGTTTGTAAGGCATCATAAGTACCTAGGTATTATGCTCAGTAGTAGTTTTTCCTTCAAAGAGCATATTCAAAGCATAGTAGGTAAAGCAAATAGGATGCAAAGTTTAGCCAGTAGAATTCGGAGGGGTTGCTCATCGAGAGTAATAGAAATAGCGTACTTTTCCCTGATTCGTCCTCTCCTGGAGTATTGCTGTGCGATTTGGGATCATCACCAAGGAGGAGGAACATCCCATCTTGAGATGGTTCAACATAGGCAGCTAGGTTCGTTAAGGGAGATTTCAGATTTGACAGCAGTGTTTCGGTTATGATAGAATCCCTCAGATGGAACTCGCTTAGTGATAGAAGACTTGAATACCGTAGGAAGCTTTTCNATCTGTCCATAATTGCAATACTAGAGGGAAACACAATCCCTCAATTAGTATCCCCCTCCTACTCCTCACCATATCTATTTCAGCACAGATCAACCCGAGAACTGCCGAGAACCACAGTCTTTCCATGCTGTACTGAGCAACATTTCTCTACACTAGCCCCGAAATATTTTATGGTCTCTTGGTCCAAAAGTTTCCATGTATAATTACTGTTAATTTTCCTTTAGTTTTATTCTTGTCAATACTCTATACGTAGTATAGTTAAAGTATTAACATACTCTATACTCATACGTATATAAGATTGATCATATTAATTTTATCTCTCCATTATTATCAACAAGGTGAAAAACGGTCGATTGTTTTCCTCTACTCTCACGAACGTATGACAAGAACCCCTTTGGATTCTTTTATAGACTGGAGCCGTTGGATCTGTGCTCCGCCCATTGTTCCACCAAAGATTTTTTTGGAGTTAAAATCGAGAAAAATTTTCATGCTTACCAGTCAATTAGTCATACCTTTAGAGAGCGAGTTCATGAAACATTACGGAAAATGTGGGAAGATTATTAATTTGATTTAACTATTACAAAGGTAATTTAATTACAGAGGTCAGAAACCGAGATTCATTTCAAGCAAATATTTTCTTAAGAGAAATTTAAATCCACTAATTTCAATCAGCTTTCATTAAGCGCGACATTATGCAATTATACTTTTTTGACAAAAAATATAATAGTAATTATACCCGTATTTCTTAAATCAAGTTAATATGGAATCGGTGGATATTAAAGTAGCAATTTATATCTTTTAACTATTTTGAAAACCGCTGTACTTACCCGAATGCGGAGCGATCCTATATGGAAGGTGTTTTAGTTGCTTTTTTTACTTAATCTAATAAAACACACGACTCAGGCTTTCCTAACGTTGTACTGGTAACTTTTAAGCAAAAAGAAGATAAGAAGAGGCGTGAGATAAAATTCAATCAATTAAATGAGGTAAACTCTCTTATAAATTGTCATTTTTTCTCATTTTCTGTTCCTCTTTTTAATTTTCAAGTTCTTAGTGATTTGATTTCTGTCAGTGAAATTTTTCCTTTCTGTTCTACTCAACCCAGAGGCATCAGTGTTTGAGCCCTTACACTTACAAAAAGATCATCTTGTTTACTCCATTATGCACTCGGCATTTCCAAGTACTCCTATTCCTCACAATNGGGGGGGGGCGAAAAAAAACACAGAAATGAGAATACACTTTCAAGATTCAATTTGTATGTTCAAGATGAATGAATTTTTCTGTTCAAGATGAAGGAAGGAACTGATTTTCAATTTCAAAAAGGAATTTAAATGTTAACTGTTCGAAAGTGGAGGGTGATTTATCAGTAAGGTTATTATGTGGAATTGTATTCCACAATCTGGCACCATAAATAAGAAAGGATTTGCTACCCATGGCAGTTCTATGGCACTGTATTGTTAGTTTTTTGTTGGAGCTTGTGGCTAGACTATAGGAAGAGTTTAAAATGTGGAAGACAGGTAGAGAGAGGGTATAAAGCTTGCGCCTTGCCTCAAGCCTTAGCCATGATAGTTGCTGAAGTAAGGGAGTGATGTGATCAGAACTTTTTGAATTGAAGATGAATTAAACTGCTTGATTGTGAGCATGTTCCAACTTACCAGCTACAGATTTTGGCAAGTTGTGAATTATTATATTGCCACAGTCGAAGAAAGGATGTATAAGCGTTTGCACTAAGATTTTCTTAAATTTAAATGGAATAATATTTTTCATTCTTCCAAGCGTACGAACGAGAGCGTAACTTTCTGTTCCGTAACCTGCGGCATCCAAGAAGGTGATTGGTCCATTTGAATGCCAAAGTTCTTAACACAGTTGGAGTATTGAATTATGGGATTTATTGTTAGGGAACGAATTCTCATTTTATTCACACCTTTATTCATTTATGTGGTGCTTTTTCTCGTAAATTGCTTCCATAAATCATATAAAAACCTGGAAGTATGTTCACATAACTATAATTACATAATTGAAAGCTCGTAACTCCACAGAAGTTATTACGAGTAACACTTTTGACTTCATCATGTGTTAACTAGACACGAACATTACATTTTCATACAATTGCTGTTATAAATCTAATTAATGAGTCAGTGGACGATTTGAGATGATACTTCAAGCTCTACTTAAAGCATGTAAGTTAAACTCTAAAATTGATTACTCATTACCTGCAGCATAAGGTGATTCTAGTATTTGTGTTACCTTGAAGAACGTTAAGCTCATTTACAATTTACGCAGGAATAATATGTTATCTTCTTGGATAAATTATCTCACCCTGCATCCTGAATGGAGAGCTCTCGTTCGCTGATGCATACAAATAGCAACAAACTTGCTACGGGAAATAGACTAAGCCACTTAAAAAAAAAATTGAAGCAAAATTGTCATGAAATAAATACGTATAAATATTACTCTTTGAAATCAAAACAGCGATTCCAAGTCGTATAACTAAAGTGTCTGTATATTCCTCTGATCCCTTATTCTATCAACGATAATCTGAAGAATCATCGTTAACTCTTTCTTAGCTTTGCTATATATTTAAATAAATTTGACGTCGCTTAATCGTTATTTAATCGTTATTTATATTATTTTACTTAATTTTCTAAGCGTTACAACGCTACATCACAAAATAAGATACTACAAAACAATATACTACCTCATTTTCTGTTAATGTTTTATCTTATTCTATTAAGTGAATGCATACGAAGCCTCGGAGGATTCCTGTCTAAATAATTTGTAGAGACGAATTATGATTGAACTTAAAACGCGATATCTACACAGTGCTGTAGACGAAAATGTTTCATTTTCAAGCGGTAGCTATGCAAATAAATAAACGCAATAGTATCTGAAAGTTCATAAAATACTTAGCATTTTTACGTATCAATTACTTTCACGTGTAAATATTCTTGGAGAATGATATTAATCGTTAGTTTAAAGTAAATTTTGTTCAGATTTGCAATAATCCGACAAGAGAAACAACCTTCGTATTTCCATAGTAAATAGTTTTTATTGGCGGCTATGTTCGTCTACAATTTCATATTTTCAGTCTGCTTATGGCACCTCTCTACAAAATTTAGCTCATACCAAATTTAAAGTAGTTAAACGAGGGATTTTTCCAGAGCGTTTTAAGAGTCCTAAATACGTTGCTTGATATCTAATGATCTTGTTTGTCCGCTAAGCATTCCAACCAATATTGCTCTCATTTGACCAAACACGGTATAAGAAAGTGACGAATGCCTTAAGGAGCCTTGTTGAAGATCATACGTTTTTTTAATTTTTTCTTTCCGTTCTGATCCAGTTGTTCGAGAGGATCAGGAAAGAGAGGCCTGGTGCTGAAAATAAGGTGAAGGTCATTCCAGGAGACCTTTGCCCAGAAAACGATGACTCTCTTGGGATATCCGAAGATGATGCTAAAACTCTTCAGAATACCGTGTCCATAGTGTTCCACTGTGCTGCAACGCTGAGACTGGAGGCGAAGCTTAAGGATGCAATTCTCACGAACACCATGGGAACATGGAAGGTCCTCCAGTTTTCGAGGGGAATGAATAATCTTGAGGTGAGCGTAAGTGAAAACAACCCATAATGTGAATCTTATTTTCTAACTTTTTACACATCCTTTGTTTTGAGCAAATTTTGCGGGTTCTTTCCGCGACTTTTTACCTTGTAAAAGATTAAATGTGATACTATTACGATCTAAATACGATACTCGTATTTAGAAACCTATTTTGTATTCTTCATTTAATGGAAGAGCACCGACGCGTCGGTCTGAAGAGGCAGGCTTTAAAGGCAGCTGAGAATCTGCTGCAAACATTTATCATTTTTTATTTGCTTTCCTCTTCTTGTATTCGAATCCTATGCTAAACGTGCTAACTTTATGGTCAGCCTAGTTACTTTATAGCTTTATGATCTTTTCCAACAGTGTCTAATTCATGTTTAGCGTCCTATCTTTATAGTTGTGACAATGTCAATGATATCTCCTCGAACTGTCTCTAGTATCAGCTGCTTCCATTGACCGTCTGGTATCCGTCATGTTTCCTTGATGACTACCGATTCTTGGTGTTCTCTCCAGTGCCATTCTCAAGAGGTTACTAGCATTCTGTAGAATGCTGTTGTCTTTGAGATCAATGGCTAACTGAATTTTTTGAGAAAATGAAAATTAAACATTGTTCAAATAGTTTGCCATATTCACCTAAAAATCTTTTTTAACCCATAAAAAATCTCATTAGGTAGTCTTCGAAGAGCTATGTTTTTCTAAAAAGTTCCAACCCTATTTGTTATTTCATGATATTTCTTCCCATTTTATTATCTATTTGCATATTACGTTTTATGTCATTCTTTACTCCATTTCTGTAACTGTGTTAACTTGCTACAGATGGATAAGATATTGCACATTTTATCATAATTCAAAGAGAAAACAAGATCCAACCAATATTTATTATCGCGTCATTTCTTTTTTTTTATCCACTTCATGAATTTATCTGATATGAGATAGCTCGAAATTCTGTGACATATCAAACATATGGTTAATGTTTGCGCAAGATAGAAGGCCGAAAGTAAGAACTCGATTTCATACATTATCTTTCGCTTGTCTGAGGTATGAAGATGAAATTTGCATCAGTCATATTTCAAGGTATTAATGAGATGGAAGAATCAAAGCTTAGTGATGTGAATAACCGAAGCAAAGAATTAAAATAGCGTATTTAGCATCAGTCACTCAGATGTGTCCCACTTATGATTTCCCGATTCTTCTCACCTCAATGGGCTCCAATTCCTTTCGGAAGGAATCATATTATATGGAATTGAAATAGGAGGAATTCAGATACTGAAGGTAACGCTGTGATCTAAAATTTAAATTCTACGGTCTCTAAACAGAGCTGCAGGTGCTACGCATCATACTTTTACGTATTTCACAACGTATTTCCAATGCTCCTGAAGCGTTTTGAGCTCTAATAATTGTCTTTCACTGAAGAAAAAAGGACGATGTTCGATACACCGGACGTAACAATTCGTTTACTTTCAGAGTCTATGAACTTTACGTGAGCATTAAGCAAATACATGTATTAGTGCGTGGTAATAGCGAATTTGTAAGAAACGAACTGCACTGTTTCTTTCGCCTCTGAGGAGTTGTCTGTATGAACGAACTCAATGAGGGATACGAAAACAAGTGAACTGCGAGACCATCTTTACTGTGGGTCAAGTACTTTCCAAAGCAAGTGGCGTCACGACCGGTTTTTTCAGAGTGCCCTTCAAGACTACAGATTTGGGTCACTCTACCAGCGTTTTATCTTTCTTAAGAGAAATTTAAATCCACTAATTTCAATCAGCTTTCATTAAGCGCGACATTATGCAATTATACTTTTTTGACAAAAAATATAATAGTAATTATACCCGTATTTCTTAAATCAAGTTAATATGGAATCGGTGGATATTAAAGTAGCAATTTATATCTTTTAACTATTTTGAAAACCGCTGTACTTACCCGAATGCGGAGCGATCCTATATGGAAGGTGTTTTAGTTGCTTTTTTTACTTAATCTAATAAAACACACGACTCAGGCTTTCCTAACGTTGTACTGGTAACTTTTAAGCAAAAAGAAGATAAGAAGAGGCGTGAGATAAAATTCAATCAATTAAATGAGGTAAACTCTCTTATAAATTGTCATTTTTTCTCATTTTCTGTTCCTCTTTTTAATTTTCAAGTTCTTAGTGATTTGATTTCTGTCAGTGAAATTTTTCCTTTCTGTTCTACTCAACCCAGAGGCATCAGTGTTTGAGCCCTTACACTTACAAAAAGATCATCTTGTTTACTCCATTATGCACTCGGCATTTCCAAGTACTCCTATTCCTCACAATAGGGCATCCCATTCTTCAGTGAACGATATTTTGGAAAATAAATTTTTACCTTACCGGAATACCTTAAAGATTCTTTACCTGAATTCACAGTCTTATCCCTCATCACAACTAACTTCGTTCAATATTCCTGAAACTGGCGTATATGCGATTGCAATCAGTGAAATATGGCTCAACCCAACCATTCAGTCTCCTACCGTAAATATTCAAGGACATTGCTTATACCGTAACGATCGTGTTGGTAAAGGAGGAGGTGGCGTTGGTATGTTTGTACGGAGCGATCTACGTTGTAAAATTATCTCTCGCAGCAACCCCAATTTTTGCAAGAGACCTGAATTTTATTCTTAGAAATAGTTATAGAACAAAAAATTTCTTCTTGGAGTTTTCTACCGTCCACCAAAAATAGGGCATTCAATAGATACCGATGAAGAGCTATCGAATCTGCGTGATAATTACCATCATATAATAGTTACCGGCGATTTCAATGCAAACCTGAATTCGGATAGCAACGATTCTAAATTTCTTCGCAATTCTTTTGATGCACATAACTTGACTATTATTCCGCTACTACCTTCTCATAATACTCTACAACATGGATCGATCTCACTGCCGTCGCCAATCCTGAGAGGGCTGAAATTCACGGTCAACTGCCAGCACCCGGAATCTCACATCTTGACGTACTATTTCTCTCGTACTCACTCAAGATAAGGAAAAATAAACAGAAATATACAGTACCGTAACTTGAAGGAAGTAAATGACGTAGAAATTCTAGAAGACGCGCTTAGGATGCCATAATATGAGATAGATTTCGTCTATGAAATTGATGCTTAAGTTAAAATGTTTAATAATCTCTTGTCATCCATTATAGATAAGCACGCTCAAGTTAGAAAAATCAGAATTTCGAAGTCGAGGCTGACAGAGGATATCAGAAGAATGATGGTCAATCGCGGATATAATGCTTGCAAAATTGCGTGGGGTGCGTTTCTCAGAATTATCCACTGTTTGGTTTTCTTTTTATTTACATGGTCGTCAACAGAGGGTTGTTTCTAACAATTTCTCTTCTGCTTGGTTAAATATTGATCGCGGCCTCCCACAGGAATAAATCCTAGGTCCCTTACTGTTTTCTTTGTATATCAATGATTGTCCTCAACTTATTCAATACTGTAAGCATCACTTATATGCCGATGACTTGCAGATATACATCGCTTCCACAATTTCCCACTTCCCTGAATGTATCCAGAACGTGAACCACGAGCAAATTAATAATTGGAGCAAGGACAATTTTTTAAAGATAAATCCATCAAAATCACAAGCCATTGTCATCGGGAATCCAAAGTTATTAAAGCAACTTAGTCAAAATAAAGATCCAAAGCTCACCTTGGATAGTTCGGAGATCACATTCTGTACCTCTGTTAATAATATCGGTGTTTGCATAAACAATTATCTTACGTGGTAGGAGCACGTCGTGAATATATCTAAAAAAGTTTATTCCTCCATTCATTCTCTCAGATGCCTGGGAAGTTTCCTAACGCCCTCATTAAATTGCAACTGGTCATTGGTCATGCTCCACTTTGACTACAGTGACACTGTGTACCAAGATGTATCTAAGGAACTAGCTAATAAGTATTTAAATTGAGAAAATACGATCATATTTCCGATGCATTTAAGAAAATATTTTTTATCAAACTAGAAATCTCGTCGAAGACTTCACGTTCTAACCTCAGCATACCGTGTCTTACGAACACAAACTCCTGAATATATCTTTTCTGAATTTGTCTGCTTAGAATCTGTCCATAATTGCAATACTAGAGGGAAACACAATCCCTCAATTAGTATCCCCCTCCTACTCCTCACCATATCTATTTCAGCACAGATCAACCCGAGAACTGCCGAGAACCACAGTCTTTCCATGCTGTACTGAGCAACATTTCTCTACACTAGCCCCGAAATATTTTATGGTCTCTTGGTCCAAAAGTTTCCATGTATAATTACTGTTAATTTTCCTTTAGTTTTATTCTTGTCAATACTCTATACGTAGTATAGTTAAAGTATTAACATACTCTATACTCATACGTATATAAGATTGATCATATTAATTTTATCTCTCCATTATTATCAACAAGGTGAAAAACGGTCGATTGTTTTCCTCTACTCTCACGAACGTATGACAAGAACCCCTTTGGATTCTTTTATAGACTGGAGCCGTTGGATCTGTGCTCCGCCCATTGTTCCACCAAAGATTTTTTTGGAGTTAAAATCGAGAAAAATTTTCATGCTTACCAGTCAATTAGTCATACCTTTAGAGAGCGAGTTCATGAAACATTACGGAAAATGTGGGAAGGTTATTAATTTGATTTAACTATTACAAAGGTAATTTAATTACAGAGGTCAGAAACCGAGATTCATTTCAAGCAAATATTATATAATCATTCATAACAGTTCGTTCTTTATTTATCTTCTTTGCTTCAATTTTATTGATGTTATGTTAAAACTGGCCTATGCAACGACAAATTTTATACTTCAATACATCATAAATACTGTTGAGTCATCAGTTCGTTGCTGCTCACTTACGGCCTTTCAAAACAATTGCATGTACGCAAACTATTTAACTACGGGAGCAAACTATTTAACTACGGGAGCAGGAAAGAATCGTGTCCTCGCCGTTCAGGGAGGCTAACGGTACTTACTAGCCTCTGGCGGCGTTGCCGCATTCACATCTACCGCCGAACCCTTTTCTCGATTTTTGTTTCCTTAATCTTAGTCTTTCCGCTAAACTGAAAACTTAGAAAATACGAGAGGGTATTGACTTTTTTTAGCGGGGGACTGTACATTGTCTGTGGAGAAGCGCGGTTGCCAAATTTTACTTTTTGAGTTAAATGAAAATTGACTAAAATAAAATATACGCTAATGTAACATGGAACTAATCCCTGAACGGTTGTAGTAATGTAGTGCTAATAGTTAATATTTAAAAAATAATTCAGTTGATTTTCGCAAAATCCGTATTTTATTTTTTACTCTCATTTCTAAAGCCATTTTGGCAAAATGCAACATGTAACGAAGATTAAAAATTATCTGTAAGTTATCCATCTCCTTAGCTTTCCACATCTGTTCTTTTTTTGAATATGTTAATTCGTTAAAAAGATAAAACATTTTTTATCTTAGTGGAACACAAATTATTTACTCTACGTCGTGAAAAAATAGTCGCTGTCTAAATTACGTTCTGCTACAGTTATCCTCACAAACGTTATATACGCGGTGTAAATAAGTATGGAATACGTTTTTAGTGAAAGTTACATCTACATATCTTATTTGTGGCTCGAGTTATGGTTGTTTAATGAATCATTAAATACACGCAGAGCCCAAATCGCGGGCATTCTGCCTCGGAATCTTCATATTGCCATAGTATTTTTGTATATTGAAGAACGTATTTTAAATTAGACTCATATTATTAGTTGGCAGTACATTATTGTTTAAATATATTTTTGTAGGTCAATCCAGCACCTTAAACTCATTAAATTTAGTTCATGTAATCATGTTAAACGAAAAAATATCATACATAGTTCTGTATTTGTCACGCATTTATTAAAATATGGAATGAGTCATATCAGAAAAATATTAACCATGAAAATTTGTGAAAATTTAACATATCAATCCCTTAAATAGGACACCCCTAAAGGTCAGTTGCTAGGACCAGCACCAGGTCACTAGCAACAGCAGTTACAATCGACGGTCCCGCCTCATTCAAAAGATATATTTTTCTCAATAAATGAGGAATGTAATAGCAGGCAGTTTAACAACAGAAAATGATAATGGAATGGTTCATAAAAGCCCCACATAAAAGTATATTTAGCTCGACGTATTTTGTAAGCGAGCTAACATCTTCAGGCAAAACTATGTAATGGGATTGGATGGAGGATGAGATTTTCCAGTCTCAATCGCGCCCAAAAGAGAACGCTTTTCATTTACTTACCATACATGTGTATGCAAATAGAAGAGGTGAGGGTTTGGGGAGGGTCGGGATGTAAGGAAAAAGGGTTTGGTAAAGATTTGAGAGCTCGTTCATGCATCAATGTTAAGGAAACAAACGATCTATATAAGGGGAAAATTTTCCTTTTTTGAGACTTCAACGACTGTTATATTACTACAGATTATCAAATAAAACGCTCTAAACGATAATTTGTATTAAAATAAATACTTTGCGCGGAGACAGTGCATGAAAATAAAATTTAAGTATATTTTATTCTACGTTTATATTATCCGATCACACATTAATTACCTATAGTATAATCAGTACATATAAAAACATTTTCCCAGATTTTTCTTTTCAAATAGTTAATGTGTAATTCCTTTTAATTTCATGCCATCGTCTGTGAAGGCTTTTATTCATCTTTCGACGGCCTTCTGTCATGTTGATTGTGAAGTCTTGGAGGAAAAAACATATCCAGTCCCCGTGGACCCAGAGGATATCATGCGCTGCGTTCGCTGGATGGACGAGGACATGTTAGATGCCATCACACCAAGGTACTGTTTTCAATGTCAAATTATGCTATGTATAGATTTTAAATAAGTATTGCATGAGTTTATATTATGACAGACTACTCTTTTCTAAAAAAAGAATAATTTCCTTAAACCGTTTTGCAAAATGGTTTTGATATTATATGAATTTATACGTAAAATAGAGGCTCTTCTGAGTCGAAATGTTCAGAAAAATATTTTACCTGATTCCAAATTTTATTCCTACAATCTTTGCTGGAATTTTGCTGTTACCCTTTATCAAGAATCTTCAGAAAAAGAATCGAAAATGCTACTTTAATGGTGATAAAGTGAAAAAAGAGTCTAAGTTAAGTATTAAGCTTCGGAAGATACAATTGATTATTTGATAAAATTAGGCATAGGGAAGAATAAGCCTTGATAAATATGAACAAAATTGTCAATTTCTCATTTAAAATGCCAAATACTTATATAGATAATCTTCGGTTTAACTATTAAGTGTATAGTAGTATAAAAATTGAAAATTATTAAACACCTTCTTGAATTTCTTGCGAACAATTTATAGTTTCTGAAATAATCTTGAAATAAACTTCTCCGAATTCACTTCCCCCAGCACGGCTTCAAGAGTTTAAGGCTCGCTTGATTCATTCCGATTCATACCAATTATATTTGCATATTGTCCTATTTGTTTCGTAAGTATGAATAAATAAAACCTATAACCGCGCAAAAAGTGAGATTCGAGGAAAAGTAACTGCAACTTTACTCTGTCATCAGCATAAGAGTTACCTTCACAAGAAGTCGGCAGACGTGAGAGTTTTTAACGGATGGCCTTCAAATCTTGCATCGCGAGTAGAAAACATTGCTAGGACCCAGATATTTATTTTCAATGTATATGCCCTAACATTGCGACATATAGTATTTGGAGCGGAAATTTCGGCTTTGCTTCCGCCGCCGGTTGTGTGCTTTAACGTCATCTTATAGGAGCAGAGAACTTTTTCTGTGGGATTAAGATTGAGTTTTGAAGATAAGGCAGACCTGATGAATTGAATTATAAAGCCGTATGTTTTTTATTCCACTTTAGTGTGGAAATTTACGAAGTTTCTTTTCTTTGTGTTTAAGCCGTATATAGCTGAAGTTGCGGACTGCTGACTACCTGTGAATATCTTTTGCACGAATTTTGATATGGAATTTCTTATCCGTAAGAAGCAAAACTTCTAAGTAAATACTTACCTATAAGATATAAATAAGACGTACACAATAAAAAGCAAGTCACAGCAATTATAAGTTCAAGCCACACTAGAAAATTTTATTGATATAAATCAAATTATTAATCAAATTCAACTTTCACTTACGATTTACGATAGCAAGTGTAATCATTGCCTAGTAAGTATACACAATTACTAGGAAAATAGTGTTAATTTCGAGCCACAGTTAATACTTTTACTGAAATCTTACGTAACTTACACTTACTTGTGACAGTATACATTGACTATTCACGTTTTTATTGTAGCATAAAATCTAGCATGCTGAAATAATTGCGACTGTAGTTACCATAATTTAGCACGCAAAAATATAAGATTGCCTAGTTTATATCGGACGATAAATAAATCGTTTAACAAGGTAACAACTGGCCTTACTTATAATTTATTACATATTTGGGAAACGTTTGAAGTCTGATTTAATAATTAAAGCATTTCGCCAACTATACGTAACAAACTGCCATCAATCAAACTTTCTAGAAACCCATTTTCGCCGGATATACAGTTTACCCAGAGGATAAACCTTATCCAGCGTTAAAGAAAGTTTCGTTGACCGGTAAATCGTTTCTTATCTTTATTCTTATCTCTAATTAACTTTTAAATATCTGGAACAGATCAAATCTATTCCTCCACATTTAAAAATTTGCGATTAATGAGTACTTGAATACTGTGATCCATGAATGGAAGACTAGCGTTTAGAAGAAGCAGTTACTGTTAAATACTCATACAATCAAGAAAAATGCCAATGTGTTACAATAGTACAACTAAAAATTTGTAAAAATAGTTACTGACAATAGTTTATATTGCAGAAATATCTTTAAGCAATCTATGATACAAATCGGAGGGCATAAATGCTAGACTATGATGTAATATTAAGATATTTTTGAAAAAAATCAGTTTAGATGCGTAAGATTAAATTATTATTTGGGAATGTAACTTTTCTCTTCTTAGTTTAATCCTCCCATTCCAAGTATTTCTCCCTTACATCAATTTAACCAACGACATTTCACAATCTATATATATAAAGCAGAAATTCTGTGGGTTTGTGTGTTTGTTTGTCCGCGATTGGAGTCCACACCGTTTGTCCGATTTGCGTCAACCTTTGCATACGTGTTCTCTGAGATCCAAAAGGAAGTACTGTCACCTTTTTATTCGAAAACTTTGCTGGGATTGAACCAAGATCGTTCAGATAAATTTCCATAAGAAATACACGTACAGTTCGATTTATCGGTTACAGACTTTATTTCTTTTGCAAAATTAAATTAGAAGGAATAGTCGTAAAAAATGGAGATAAGGACCAAAAGAAGGGAAATTGAATACAAATTCTTATTATTGTCGTGGAATATCGCTTTCGTCTTGAAGTTGCGAGAATTGAGATAAAATATACGAATACTTTGTGAAATTTTGAGGCTGTAAACAACCCGTCCCCTTGACGACCAATGCGATTGTTTTTTCCGAGCTCATGCATTTTCTCATAAGAATACGTGGCCCATTTAGAAGCAATTGACGATATGAAGAGGAGGAAATGTTACAGAGATTTTAACTATTACAGTAACCACAATTTGTAGTGATGAATCGCAGGGCAACAAGCAATCGTACCACTGTAATCAAGTAATGGTGGTGGACGTTTAAGTTTTTGTCTATCATTCGGACTCTGACATATTTTACGATTAAATTAAAGGAAATTCCATAAATATGCACAATCTTATTGTTGGTTGTAGATTTCGACTTCGAACTATGAGAACTCATTAAATAAAACACATTGAAGATGCGAGATGTAATTTTCTCTTACGTAAAAATAGATATAATATATTTAATCCGACTCCTACTTTTCCCCGTTGAGAATCGACGGGCACTTCAGCTAGTTGTAAATAAAGAAGGATATTTAGTAAAAGGAATCTAACAAAGATATTTGGTAAGAGTTAAGGAATAAGCTTTTAGAGGCTCAGAATATGGTTCGCTGGAGAATGAATATATATTTGAGTATTGTTTGTAAAAGAGAGGCCCAGACAAAGCCAGAGCAATCATTTGTGAAAAAATATTTGAAATACATAGCGATTTTTCACACACTGATTGTAGATTTATAAGTAATCATATCGATTAGAACATAATAACCATTACTACATTTTATGATCTAAATTTTTCACTAATTAGACTATTTTTAAAAGTATCTTTGAAAATTGTTCCTGTAAGGCTTTTGAATTAAATTCTAGCTCTTCTTTTTCCACAGGCTCCTTAGCCCACACCCGAACACATACACTTATTCTAAACGATTGGCAGAAAAGCTGGTGGAAGATTATGGTAAATGTATGCCAGTTGCCATTGTAAGGCCTTCAATTGGTAAGTATAAGACAAAAAAAGAAACTACTCACAGGAATATGTAATATCCCTGAGGACTAACTAGAAGAGATTTGTTCTCATTTTCCTGAAATTCAAGAGTACGGGTTGTGTCCATGTCAAGTGGTCCCCGCTCGACCATCACAGATTTCAAAGAAATTTTGTGTGAACATTAACTCATATTGTCAATGAACATTGACCAAGTTTTATATTCATCGGAGCGAAAATTTCTGAGATATTGTCATTTGTTTGATTCCCCCCACCACAGCCCTCTACAGTACGATATCAATTTTTATCAAATTTGACACACGTTATCTCAAGCAATATTCTTTTGAAGAAAACAAAACTTGGTATTCTTACAGAACCATTGTTGTTCTATTACGCAAAATAATAAGAAAACTTTCATGAGCGAATACCATGCAGAAAAGTTGAAGCAAAATCGGCCCAAAAAATTATGGCTCGAAAAAGTTGAAAGTTTGGCATTTTATATCATTAGAAACAAACATAAAATAAACGCGAATCTTCGTGCCTCAAAACTTCTTAATACAAGGTGTTCGAATAAAAAGTTTCATTGTATATGCTTACCATAATTACAAATTGAGTGTAAATGTTACAAATTTCGTTACGACGCATAAGATAGGGTATATTATGCTCACATTTACTAAAAAAGACCCTCTCAAAACTATTGAGAATTTTTGAGGCGCGAAGTTTCGTGCATCATGCAAGCAAGAAGCTCATGCAAGTTTTCTTATTCTTTTGCGTAATAGAACAACAAAATTTCTGAAAGAATACCAAGTTTTGTTTTCCCAAAAAGAATATTGCCTGAGATAACGTGTCTCAAATTTGATAAATGTGATAAAAATTGACGTCGTACTGTAGAGTGCTGTGGTAGGGCGGTCTAACAAATTACTATATCTCAGCAATTATTGCACTGATGAATTTAAAACTTGGCCAATGTTCATTGAGAATATGATTAATGTTCACACGGAATTTCCTTGGAATCTGTGATGATCGAGCGGGGCACTACTCTAAAATTGGTCCACTTGACATGGAATGCCTCGTATTTGATATTTTTTCTAATAAACGCCCAACTACATACTCTAATCTTCGACCGTCACAGTTTTCCAATTCTTTGATTTTCGGAAGGCATTCGATAAGGTCCCTCATTATAAATTATCCTACTAATTAAAAGTCGCGGGAATCAATGCAGAAGAAATAAATTGGATAAAAAACTTTCTCTCCGATAGAGATCAACGCGTAGTACTGGACGGAATTAGTTCTAATGTGGTTAGGGTGACATCGGGCGAGCCACAGGGTAGCGTATTCGGACCATTAATATTTTTATATTTACTTTTACATTTACATGAATACCCCGCAAACCGCCTTATGGCAGGGGGTTTTAATACAGCAAAGTCCCTAATTATTCATCCTATTTATGCGTCTTATACTACCTGGAAAAAGATACCAATAATAACTATCCGTTCGTGCAATAATCTTACGAAGTTTTTTTCGACGTCTGATCTCGAAAATTGCGTTCGCTAAGCGCAGGAATCACTATGTCGCGTATTTCGTCATGTACAATTGTAAGTCAATACTCAGGAGTTTCTCGAACAATCTGTGCCAAAACTCGAGTCTTCTAACGTCAAGAGAATTCCAGCAGAGGTATTTAATCATATCTGATACACTGCTGTCGAACTTGTAGTCTCCCTTAACGAAACGAGCCGCTCTGCGTTGTACGCCCTCTAGTTCCAAAATCAAACCCTTCCCGTGCGGATTTCACACCGCGCAGCAGTACTCAAGTAACGGACGAACTAGTGAAAAAAAGGGTACCTCTTTAACACGCGACCGACTGCCTCTAAGAACGCGGTTACATAGCCTCAATGTCCTATCGGCTGACCCCACTATATCTCGTATATGCGTTTTAAATGATAAATTACTACTGAAAACGACAACTAAATATTTGTATTGACTCACGAATTCTAACGTTGAGCCGCTAATGTGACAGGGAGTCACGCTTCTGATCGGAGAGCGGGTCATGCGCTCATTGCTACATATTTCTCTACTTTTAAACTGAGCTGCCAATTTTTACATCATTTGGAAACAACTTCCAGGTCACTCTGTAATATCAATGTATCCTCCGCGTTTTGGATTTTTCTGTATATAAGGGTATCGTCCGCAAAGAGCCTTACATTACTCTTAACGTTATCTACGATTTCGTTAATATAAATAAGGAATAATATCGGCCCAGTAACATTGCCCTGAGGTACCCCTGATCTCACTTCCACTTCATCTGAAAAAGTCTCATCTAAGCCCGGGAAATCCGCGTTGGGGTTTCCCGATGAAGGGAAAACCAGGGCTAACGGGACAAAGCAAGGGATCCGGAGAAGCGGCGTCGCTTTCAGTCGGGGCAGAGGGTTCGGTGAGAGACGGTGCAGGAGTGAGGATGACGGAGTTTCAGTTGTTTCAGTGATTCGTTAAAGTTTATTTGAATGTTATTCGGCCTTCTTAATCAAGCCCATAGGGTAAGAACCTATACCAGCGAGGACCTGAGCCCTTGCCGAGAAATTGCTCAGGTGGTGAAAGTCTCACGTTTCTTGATTTCGGCCCCTGGATTCACGCTTTTCGTTTCGTTTTTCTTTTGTTTTCGTTCAGTTGCGTTATGAGCTGTTCCATTCTTTTTTTGGTTCCTACCCTTTTTCTTTTCTTTTTAATCCCTCTTCCCTACCTTACCTTACCCCCCCCCCCCCTATTACAGTAA
>KZ309528.1:25653-43379 GCA_000376725.2 Ladona fulva
GCCCCATCGAGTTATCAGTGGATGGAATAGAAAAGTTATTGCGAGAGATTGAAAGGAATAAAGCCCCGGGACCCGAAGGAATCCCAGCAGTAGTTATAAAAACTTTAGCTTATGAGATTGCTCCCCTTTTCCTCGTCTTCTACCGGGAATCGTTAGATGAATGTACTGTTCCCATATCATGAAAAACGGCGCACTTCACTCCAGTTCCTAAGAAAGGACGCAACCTAAAACCCGATGATTATAGACCCATCTCGCTCACCTCGATCTTCTGTAAAATAATGGAGCACATTATTGCGAGTACAGTAATGCTCTTTCTGCCTATCAGAACCAGCAAGGATTCCGCAAAGGGAGGTCTTGCGAGACTCAGTTAACCCTTTTCATAAACGACATAGCTAAAGCAGCAGATAAGGGTGTTAGAACAGATGCAGTATTTCTAGACTTCAGGAAAGCCTTCGATACCGTACCTCATATAAAGCTAATTCAAAAGCGATCGACCAAAAAGTAGTTGGATGGATCAAATCTTTTCTCGAAAATAGATCTCAGCGAGTTGCATTAGACGGAATTTTATCTGATGAAGTACTCATCACTTCAGGGGTTCCGTAGAGTAGTGTTCTAGGGCCGATTTTATTTCTTATCTATATCAATGACGTAGTAGATAATGTAAGGAACAGGGTTAGATTACTGATGATATCCTCATTCATAAGCCCTCATCCTCTCTAAAGCTCTGGAAAGTCGAAGGAATGCCAGAAGGGCTTTGACTTGATGAAAGAAAGATCCTTACGTTCACCTCCCCGTGGTAGATAGGGGGCAACGTTTTCGACTGAAACGGCTAACGAACGAAGGGACCGAATATCTCCCGGCTCCCGGGGAATACTCCCTGCTTCCGCAAAACCACCCCACGATCCCCCAAATGGAGACTACCTTCCACTCATCGGGTTTCCTGGCCGTCGACATCCCCGCACGTGATGAGACCTTCGGGGCACCGTCGATCGCTCGGCCGGCCTCCGCGCTCAGGAAAGCCCGAGCCTCCAACTTGGCGCGGCGAGCTCTCGGGGTGCTACCCTCAGATCCCACACGTGGGGAGGAAGCCTCCAACCTTTCCACCCTAGAGGCAAGATGCGCCACTAACCTTCTAGGTTTCGCGTTTTCGGCCCGGAGGGACTCGAGAGCAGCAGTTCCCAGAAAGGAGGAAACGGGATACCTAGGAGAAGCCGTCATAAGCTATAAACTACAACTGATTTAAAACAAACTTGCAAAAAGAACCCACAAGCAAATGAAATACGTTAACCTAACCCAACACTGAAACTTGACCTGAGATTAAGGAAACAACTGAATAAATCTATACGAAAGTCACAGGAGCGACGATATAATCCTCTTTGGTGGAAGAAAAAGACGGGTTTATTTAAAGGTAACGGTGGTAAAGAAGCAAAAACTAAAACTTCCTCAAAATATAAATTCAAACGAAGATTCTAAGTAACTTACTCTAGACAGATGAAAAGAAAAATCCTGCAACGACTGAGAGTTTTGTAAAAAAAAGAAAATACTTAATAAGGACTTTTGCTGTACTTAACACTAATCTGCAGCTCAACCAAGACGGGCGACACTGGAAAACAACCAAATAATGAGGACTTTGGTGGCTTGTCACTCAGTGGGTCCGTCGAGCTCCAGATAACACGTCCTTTCACTTCGACACTCAGGTCAAGAATCGATTAGTACAGATAAGAATCGATTTTAGCATACATCAACTACCATAGCAATCTTATTGATAGTAAAGTTTGGTTATTTGCGAACGACACGGTAATCTATAAGGAAATAGAGAGTAGAGAGGATAGATTAACCCTGTCGAATAACTTAGATAGAATTATATAAATGGTGCGATGATTGGTAATTAGAGCTAATTGAATACAAATGTTCAGTAGTTAATTTCTTCGAAAGAAAATCTAATATTAATGATTGTCCGTACAGTCTAAGTGGGATTAACTCATCTAAAAATGTGGTGAAATATCTTGGAGTGACTCTCACTTGAATACCCACATCCATAATATATGTGGACGAGAACTTAAGAAACTCTGTTTCGTTAAGTGAATAGACAGTCGGAGCGTAGAAAAGCTCGAAAGCGATGTTATTTTGCCTTAGACCTTATCTTGAGTATGCGTGTAGTGTATGGGAACCTACCGATAAGTGTTGTATTTGGGAATTAAAAGAGGTGCAGTGAAAGGCGATACGTTTTGTGAAGAATTGCTACCATGAATCAGTGAGTGTCACTGAGGACTTCAAGATCCAGGACGCAAAATGGGAATATTTAGAAGTTAGAAGATTTCAACGAAAGATTAATTTACTGTATAAATTTAGAGAAAGCACGCTCAGAGATGAAGTAGCCGATGTAATTCGTTCACCATGCTACATATTCCGTTCCGATACTGCTAGAATTATCAGGGAAATAGATGTTAGAAACAATCGATTCAAGAACTCATTTTTCCTTATACGCGAAAGTAATCGATTAGGGGAATAGAGTCATGGAGCATGCACCCACTGCCACTCGCCGAAAGGCGGCATGCAGGGTTCTTACACAGATATAGACATAGACACTACTTTCATCAATGAATGGCAAGAACCTTTAGCCTATTTGATATCACCGATTTCCAGGAATAAATTTAGAAGAAACCACTGACCTCAAATGACAAATGTTTGATAACCTCCTAAAATCCAAACAAATGTTTTATGAAAATGCTTAAGCAAGATTTTTAGTAACAAATTCTGTAAATTCTCCTATGTTCTTCAAATGGCAACAATTGCCGCATTTTACGATGAAATTCAGCATATTTTGATAATTTTAATATATAATTTATTATAAATTGTAAAACAGACCCATTTAGTCTTTCTCAGTCAACAGAATTACTCTACTCAACTGAAAAACTTCCCTTCAGTCATCCATTCAAATGACGGCCTATTCAAGTTTTTATCCAGTTCAAAACATGCATATCAGTTCCATACTCAATTCAGGTTTTGTGGAATTTTAATCTTGTCAATAATGTAAATGTTCTGCAACATAGCTCAATCAGTTAAAGAGGATAAAGGAAGGTCTGAGCCATAGTCCTAATCTAGTCAGACTTGTTTATTGCCATTCATCCCTTGAATCGCTTTAATACCATATGCCTGAAAAGACCAAGTTTAATTCCCTTTTCCTTTCCTTAAGTATGTTGTTAGTGTAAATGGGATCTTGTAAATATTTCAAAAATTTAAAATAATAGCAAAGGATTGGATTTCCAAAACATTTTTTAAATTTGAATATGAATGTAGACAACCCATTTTCAGTAATATCATCATATCATATTATACATATATAATTTCCGAAGTAACCGTCTGTGGGTCTATCCGTACGTCTGCCCTCTCTAACTCAGAAACTGTTAGATTTAGAGACACGCGGTAAACAGAGTTGGATTTCTACATGCTAAAATCCCCTGGAAACTTATTTTTATTCCCGGAAACACTCAAAGTCGAACCCCGGAACTAAGAATGAGTTTCCGTGAGAATGCACACGATTTTTCATTTTCGAGAGTGCAAGGGTTTCTTTTTCATGTAACCTGTATAAGCTAAATAAATTATTATTACTATTAATTCAGACGAGCAGATAAATTATGACAAGGAGAACTTATCGCAGAGACAACAGGTCTGATTGGGGTGTTCTTTTATGAATTTTTGGCAATCCATACAGTGTTGGTGGAGTTGGGTTCATGGGGCACAGTCTATAGATTTCTGATTGGGAAAAAAGTAATGAACTTCGAAGGGACTTTTTCACTTCATGGAGAAAACTGTCAGTTGGATCACGTTTGAGTACTTCCAGCTTAGCGCTGTCGATAAGCACTTCCTATCATAGTCGCTCATTCATACCATGCAATTTCCCTTGTCCACCTTTTGGAAGATTAGATCTCCTTTTCCTGCTTCCTTAACGATGTAGATAATGCGAGACACATTATAAGAAGGCGGAATTCTTCTCCGATCTGATTATACACGCGAAAAATAATTTTGAAGAGACAGGTCCACTGCATGTTTCACACTACTATCTTCTCTATCAAGTGCAACGTTACAGTCAACCGCGATATTTTCAGTCCTTTTGAGTAAAAAGAAGGTTGGGTGCGAATTTGAAGGCATTCTCTAATAGAGCCGTTTCTTCATCACTGAAAGGATGGTTGGATAGGTTTAGGACTCTGGGGTGGAAGGAGTGGTTTTCCTTCTTTGCTTCACGAACCAACAAAGAATTCACTTTCTCTTTAAGCCGTCCAGTTTTTCCGCAGCGTCACCCGTTTTTTAAAAGACACTGCACTTGCATTAATCACCCGTTGTCGCACTAAGTCATCAAGAAAGTTGAATTCGGTGATATGTAAGTCGTGCAGCAGTTCTATGTGTAAAAGGCAAAGGTAGTGGGAAAGGCTGCAGCTCACAGCGTATCATTTCTTCAGTTCTTGTCTTATCCAGGTGGTGGTGGCTTTCTTCAAGTCGCTCCTTGCTGCGGCACTTTTGCTTGAAGTTCAATTTCTCCCCTATTGGCAGAAATTTTTCTTGGCAATCTGGAACATAAACTTTTCTCTTCGGTAAATCACTTAATCAGGCCAGTGGTCTATTGGTGTGCGGACGATGTCATTTGTGCGTGGAATGGTACTGAAAGGTAGCTAAGCAATTTCCTAAATGTCCTCAATCAATTGCACCCAAGAATTTTCTTCATTTTACAAACTGTCAAAGTAGGATCTTGATTTTTTTTGTATTTAAGCATCACCGTTGAAGGAAATCGCCATATTTTACGATCTTCAGAAAAGAAACTTCTATGAATCATTCAATCCCTGCCGATTCCCGCCACAATCCATCCCACAAAGTAGCCCTCTTCCACTCACTCATACCTTTGAAATACCCCTGTCTACCGAGAATTTCCTAAAAGAAGTGTCCATCATAAAGGAAATAGCAACTGCCAACGCTTTCCATGTGGAAACAATAGATCGACTCATGTGCAGGCAGCAAAAGAGGGTATGCTGCGAATACATCTATCGGAGCAAGGATATCGAGACTTCCCCGTGGTGCTGTTCCATCAGGTTTCTTGGAAAGACATCTATCCAGGTAGCGCTGTATTTCCCCCAGAAAAGGCTGAGGATAGCATACAGAACCCCGTAAAATTAGAAGACCTGTTGATGCTTTGTTCTGAAATGTGTCCTGAGGACACAACCTGAGGATGATCCAACGGGTTAAACCATGGTCGTTGGATAAAAATATTCTGTGGTAAAGGTAGAAATATTATTTCTCACGAGGAAAAGGGTTTAGGTAACTTGGCACGATAAGGCGTGCACCTAGGAAAAACGCCACTTGTCTTCAAGAATCTTACTAGGAGAATATTAGAATACGTGCTAGAATCATTCAGTTAAATTTTTCGATTCAATTTCAGTTGTTTGGTTGGTAAACTTTCAAAAAGGGACTGCAATAATTCGAATATCAAAAGTTCGTGTGTTTTAATGGATTCAATTTCTCAAATTTCTTATCCAATGCAGTTACGCCAATATGGAAAGAACCTGTTGCAGGATGGGTGGATAATCTCAATGGACCAGTTGGTCTTCTAGTTGGAGCTGGTAAAGGTGTGATACGAAGCATGTATTGTAAAGGAGAGTACCATGCAGAGGTTGTTCCAGTAGACATGGCAATCAATGCAATGATTGCAAGTGCCTGGAAAACAGCAAATAATAAGTAAGTGTACATACAATATTTTAGACGATGAAAGATAAAAGAAAAAGGATTTTTAATTTCCAGTAACAATATCATACTGTTGAGGTTGTAATGAGAGATTTAAGGAAAGGTAATTGATGAGAAAAATTCATTCAGAATATAATCTATTCTCTCAGCCCGTACTTCGTGGAAAGACATTTCACGCTAAAATAAAAGAAACTCAGTGATATCCACAATTTTGATTTTAATCGACCGGTTTCGGCCTCCGGCCATCATCAGGTACACAGTATCGAAAAACAGAAGCTCTCCTTACCCTCCCCTCCAAGTTGGCTCCTATATAAGCTTCTGTTTTTCGATACTGTGTACCTGATGATGGCCGGAGGCCGAAACCGGTCGATTAAAATCAAAATTGTGGATATCACTGAGTTTCTTTTATTTTAGCGTGTCATTCAGAATAGACTGTTTCCTATTATCTTACGTTTCATTTCGGCTCTAACAGTTAAAAGTAACATAAAATCCCCTCTAATATTATTTTATGAAATCTTGGTAAAGCTCTAGAAGTATATCAGGTAATAAGTTAAGGCAAAAGGTAGTTGAACATAAACTAACAAGTACCTAATTTCTAATAATGGCAAAAAAATTAGCCCATGGAGTAAAAAACTAGTGGTAGTGGTAAGATTAGCGTATATTTAGAAGTATGTATTACGTTCAGTTTTCAACTAAGAATTTCTATTTCATAAATGCAGTTCTAGCTATTGAAAAGTTAAAAAGAATTCTAGAGAGAAAACCGCACATATTTACATCATCTCTCAATCAGAACTAAAGGGGCATTCCATGTCAAGTGGACCAATTATAGAGAAGTGCCCCGCTCGAGCATCACCGATTTCATGAAATTTTGTGTGAACATAAACTCATATCCGCTACGAACTTCTGCCAAGCTTTACATCCATCGAAGAAAAAAGATGCTGTAATATGATTTTGCTCATTTGGGTTCAGTGTTGGCTTGAAGTTGAAGAAATTTGTGAAAAATCGAAGACCGGCTTTTTTCGTAAAATTTGGTCAACTTTGACCCCCTTTAGAATTTTAATGCATGAGAATAAAAGTAATTGATTTGGTAGTTATACCAAATACCAGAATTTATGTAAAAATAGCCATGCGAAGTTTCAAAGTCCACACTCAAAAAAACCATTTTCTTATTTTTGGCCAGCTTTTTTCGATTCTAGCCCACTGTGCGACGCCGAAAATAGGGCATTTTCAGTTCACATTTACAAAACAAGACCCTCTCGTAACTCTTTCCAATTCTCTTTTGAAAAATGGGTATATTCAGCTCACGTTTACGAAAAAAGAACCTCTAAAACTTTCTCATATTATTCTTAAAAGAAACAGCATGCTGTTATCCCTTTAAAAATATAAACTTGGTTTTTCATCGCAGGCATATAATCCCTAAAAATATGGAAGAATGTCATGATGCTCTATTACAACCTCACATTCATTCTGCCTTTCTTCGTTTGTCTTATTTATTTATTTTCATCTTCACTGCAATTTGGCCTTCTGTCCAGGTGGCAGTGCTGGAGGGGAGTATAACATATTAAACATAGGATTGCCTGGCATTCGCCCAAGGACGGAAGGGAAAACCCTCATCTTCTTGTTTTGTAAATGTGAACTGAAAATGCCCTATTTTCGGCGTCGTAACGAAAATCGTAATATTTGCAGTCAATTTTTAAACTAAGGGAAGGGAGTAGAAAGATGAAACTTTTAATTCGTATACTTTGTTTTAATTAGTTATAAGGCACAAATTTTCGAGATAATTTTATGTTTATTTGCAGAGATATAAATGCCAAACTTTACTATTTTTTCGCGCCACAATTTTTGGGCGGAGGTTACTTCACCTTGATCACAATTTCTCGGGCCTTATATGCCCGCGATGAAAAACCAGAATTAGGTTTTTAGAGGGATAAAAGCATGTTCTTTCTTCTAAAAATAATTCGAAAAAGTTTCGAGAGGGTTTTTTTGTAAATGTGAGCTGAATATACCCTATTTTCGGCGTCATAACTAAAATCGCAACATTTATACTCAATTTTTCAACTAACGGACGCCATTAAGAAAATGAAACTTTTTATTCAGACACTTTGTATAGATTAGTTATAAGGCACAAGGTTTCGTGTTTATGCTATCTTTAACGAACTGAGAAAATGAAAATAGAACATTTACCCGTACCACATAACACTTTTATTTAGCTATATATAGTTTTATAGCTGTATGCTATCTTTATTTCAAAAGATATAAAATGCCAAAACTATTAATTTTTTTTCGATCCATAATTTTTTCGGCCGATTTCACATTTTCTTCGCAGAATTAGCTAAGAAAAGTTTTCTTATTATTTTTTGTAATAGAGCAACAAAGGTTGTGTAGGAATACCAAGTCTTGTTTTGCTCAGCGGAATACTGCCTGAGATAACGTGTCTCAAAGTTGCTAAAAATCGATGTCTAACTTCAGAAGTCTGTGGTCGAGGTTCAAACAAATGACTATATCTCAGCAAATATTTCTTCGATGGATGTAAAGCTTGGCAGAAGTTCATAGAGGTTTACACAAAATATCATTGAAATCGGTGATGGTCGAGGGGGGACCGTTGGTCCACTTGACATGGGATGGCAGGACTCCCGGATAGCAAAGTGGGCAACGCGTTCGACTTCAATGAAAGCGGACGTGCAAAATGACCTTAGCTGTCGAAGCATTTTTAACAATACTACATGGAATGGCCCTGAAACCAGGGGCATGAAAGGAAGTATTGAAGTAGAAGTGCAGGAATCATAGCACATGGGCAACAAATTTATACATTAATTTTTCCTATATTTGGTTAAAATCACTTCAAACTGATAACTTCCATCTTATTATATTTTCTCAAGTTATATTAACTTACTAGCTACTTTGTTAATAGAAAATTTTTAGATCAACGTAGCCTCTAATTTTATACCAATATATTCTGTTGCATTCTAGAGAGAAGATTGTACAAGTTTACAACCTCTCTCAATCAGAAGTGAAACCAGTGACATGGAAGGAAGTTTTAGATATGGGTAGAATGCACATAAATGAATATCCATTTGAGGGTGTTGTTTGGTACCCAGACGGTAATATGCGCAGTACACGTCTGGCACATAACATCTGCGTCATATTTCTTCATTTTCTACCAGCCTACTTAATTGATTTTCTCATGCTGATCTTTCGTCAAAAGAGATTGTAAGTTATGCATATTATTCTTATGAACATGTAATGAAGCAATATCAATCTTGATTTAATTTTCAAATTTGCCTCTTTCATAGTATGGTGAGGATACAGCGTAAAATTCAGGATGGCCTGGAGGTTCTTCAATATTTTACCACTCGCGAATGGAAGTTCATCAACAAAAATTTCTTATCATTACATAATTCTCTAAGCTTGGCTGACCAAAGGAGATTTTACATGGATTACAGTTATATTGACAATGAAGAATATTTAAAAACAATAATTCTTGGTGCAAGGCAGTTTTGCATGAAGGAAGACCTATCATCACTTCCAAGGGCTAGGAAGCACATGAGACGGTACAGTAATGATTTTTATTAACTTCCTCAAAATATGTGTCGTCACATTCTTATATCATCTTCTGAAATGAAAATTTCCTATCTACCACAGTTTAATATAAAATACGCAAGGATAAATGGACACACCCCTTATCCTTAACCCGCCATAAATCGCGCGTGGTGTCTTTACACCCGAAATGCTTTCCAAATGCGACATTTTTTCCTGGTATGGTTTGTTGACCCCTTCCTTTTAGTAGCTGGAATTACATATGTTCCCGAACTTCTAAGTGAAAACCATTCATTTCTTTACTTTTTTCACTGTATTAAGAAGCTTTTTCTAAGACAATGCGCTTGTTTCTGAAGTGAATTTTTCGAAGTTCTCGTTTTTGTGATTTTTGTTTGGCTGACTTTTGGAAATTTCTTTCTTCTATTTCTTATTCCATGACCTACGAACACTCAGAGAATGTTGAAAATTATTCATGAGTTCGTTTACACAATTGTATTTCAGTTATACTTATGTTATGCTCAGTCTCCCGATTCTTCGTTACATTCTGATAATTACTTCATCTCTGTAAGAAGAAAACCCAACCCAATCTCAATTGCCTGCAAAAATGCAGGCAATTGAGATTTTTTAATACCACGAGGACAATGGAACCGCGGCGTCTGTGGGGGTCCACGGCCTCTTCGCCTTTCGCGGCCGTCCCGGACTTCTTTCTCCGCCGAAACCTGTCTTAGGAGGAGGAATTGGGCCAAGATAGGGTTTATCACGATTTTTGTGCACCAGCAAGTCGCGAAACGAAAGCTCTAACTGCACATTACAGGGAGGAAAGACAGATTTTACATGGTAAGGGCCTTTCCATGGTTTGTGAAACTTCTTCACTTGCCCTTCCTTCAAAAAAGGATCACTCAGATATACATAATCGTCTACGCGGTATTCCTTGTCTGTTCCCTTCACTTTCGATCCTTTCGCCTGCTGTTTTTGTGCCCTCACATTATTTCTAGGGCACTTCCCCCGCATATTCTTTAATCGTAAACATAACTTCGCCACAGCTGAGTTATCGAAATCCTCAGTCTCACGCGAAACATATTCAAATGGTAATAATAATAATAATAAAAGACTTTATTCAGGGCGAGATTGAGACTAACAAGTCTCTTCTTACATCCAACCCTTCATCATACGAGACAAGAAAAGAGAAAGATAGCTTGCAAAAGTACAAGAAGGAAACTAATTTGGGAATTAAAAAACCTAAGCTAAGAGATCAGGGAAAAATCTCCACAGCAGGAAAACACCCCCAGGAAGGAAGGTGTGAAAAACCTGCGAAACCTACGTATAGAAAACTAAATTTGATGATGAAAGTAGATTAATAGAGTTATAAAAGGCATGAAAACAAATCAATAGAAATAAACAAAAAAGAACGAATTACAACATATTAACATTAAAAACCTATATCTTACAAAAATTATCAAATTTGGAAGTGATTAGCAAAAAATGGTACTGTCATCGGAAACCCTAATACCAACTCATGCGGTGTATACTTCGTACTACGATGCACACTCGTATTGTAGGCGGTCACCGTATAAATCAGCCACTCGTCCCAGTCATTGTTCTTGCTGTTCGCATAATGACTAAGTATTAAAGCAATTGTTCGATGCACTCTTTCCACTCGTCTATGGGTGGTACGTAGATGTCCCGTCTAGCACCCGTGGCTTTTACCCCTGAATTTCCTGATAAGACATGATCGTAACATTATCTTAATATATCGTCTCTGTACTTAGCGGGGACCGCTATCCTATTTCCCCCTATGTTTTACGGTATATGACATTATTTATAATTAAAGAGTTCTTTCTTTTTCTCCATACCATACACTCGCCGCCAAGTTCCTGTGCCTCCTGAAAGTAAATATTCCGCTCCATTGTGACTCCTCTCACCTTCCGACTCAGTGCATCAGCATTCGCATGATTTTCCCCTGGCTTACCTACCACTTCAAAATCATAAAGAATATCGTGCGCAGTTAAGCGAGTCGCGGGAGGGTTCTCTAATTCTGAAATTAGGTCTTGGTATTCCTCCACACTGGCAATAACACGCTTGTATCGCACGTACATGACGGCGGTGTCCGCTGAACAGGTAAGTGCGGTCCAGAAGGTATTCCGGCTAGAGTGTTGAAAGAACTGGCAGAAAGCGTCGCACCATACCACCGGGTCATATTTCGTAAATCAATGAGTGAAGGTAGTGTCCCAGTAGATTGGAAGCTAGCGAACGTTACACCCGTTTATAAAAGCGGACCAAATGAGGACCCAGGAAATTATAGACCCATATCATTAACTTCCCTGTCTGGTAAAATAATGGAGCACATCGTTGTTAGCTCACTCATGAAGTTCCTAAATAGTAATCGATTCCTCAATAAGAAGAACCAGCACGGCTTTCGAAAGGCCCGATCATGCGAAACTCAGCTCGCGCTATTCGTTCATGACATTTTAAAATCTGCCGAGAGTAAAAAGCAGGTTGACGCTATTTTCCTAGATTTCAAAAAGGCTTTCGACAGAGTTCCACACCATAAACTAATCCATAAATTAAAGTTAGCGGGTATTAATAGGGAAGTAATTGACTGGGTAAACGATTTTCTCCACAAGAGGGAACAGCAAGTTGTACTTGATGGAATTAGTTCGAGTCAAAGTTACTTCAGGCGTACCTCAGGGCAGCGTGATTGGACCTCTTCTCTTTCTTATATATATCAACGATTTGAGCGACGATATAAATAGCAATATGAGGATATTTGCAGATGATTCGGTAATATATAGAGAAATATCAAACGCGGAGGACCGTGACATCCTATCAAACGATTTATCCAACATTCATAGGTGGTGCGAAAAATGGCAATTAGAACTAAATGTTACTAAATGTTCCGTCGTAAATTTCTTCGAGCGAAAACAAACTAGTCCAAATCACCCGTACCAAATTAATGGAATAAATTTGAATATATTAGAGTCAGTTGAATATCTCGGGATCACTCTTGCGAATAACTTAAACTGGAGCGTTCATATCCGAAAAATCTGCGGTAAAGCAACCAAAAAGCTCGGTTTCATAAAGCGTATTGTAGGTAGATGCGATGAAAAGGTTAGAGAGCGATGCTATTTTACCCTGATCAGGCCCCATCTTGAATACGTGGCAAGTATATGGGATCCAGCGGATGAAACGCACACCCGCGAAATCGAGAAAGTTCAGCGCAAGCAATACGATTTGTGAAAAATTGCTACGATAAAAAAGCTAGTGTTACGGAAATGCTTTCGGACGCAGGTTGGGAATCCCTGAAAGATAGGAGATTAGAAGCTAGGCTTCGATTACTCGGTAAATTTCGAGACAGTGCGTTTGTGGAGGACGTTATCAATATTATGCGACCCCCTTCTACTATGGCCGATCTGATAATGAGCGCAAGATAAGGGAAATAGATGCTAGGACAAGTCGTTTTAGGGACTCTTTCTTTCCGCGAACGATACGCGATAATAACAAAATAAGGAAATAGCGCGAGCATCCGGTGTTAACACCCCCTGCCACACGCCGAAAGGCGGCTTGTAGGTTATTGATGTAGATGTAGATGTAGATGCGGTGAGGTATGAGGCAGACCAGAGGACATTGGACGCGTTCCTCAATGGCGTGGGCGGACGGCAATGCCGCTTGACGATGCCTGGGACGTTCGACGCGGCCGTGGAGGCGGTTGTGAGAATCGAGGATGTGGAGCGGCGACCCCGGCCGCAAGAAAGGAATGTGCGCCCACAGACCGGTGTTACTCATGCAAACAGCCAGGGCACTTCGCACGCGAATGTAGCCAGCGGAAGAAGGGGGCGCTGCTAAAATCGTGTTAGAAAATCACGTCCCATTAAAACAGCAATACTACCCTGTATCCCCCATCATTCAAGAAATGATGATATCACTTGCAATAAATTCTATACATTTATTTGTCAAAACAAAACAAATCTCACTGAATCATTTTTTTTCAAGATGTCTGACACAAATCAACAACCCAATAATATATATCAACAAACTCTCCTTAGCAACAGTCTATGGTGTGTTTTTCTTTACAATATATTAATATTAATATACATCAATTATCCCCCCAAAAACACGCTTAGACTCTGTAAAACCTAAAACAATACAAAAGAACTATCTTTCCAAACAAGAACAACTAAAATCCAATCTCCAATCAGGCATTCCTTATCTTCATGGTCTTGGTCTAAGATTGTAGTGCAGCCCCTCAATAACCGATGACTCGGTGTTGGCCTGCCCTTCTGTCGAATTGCAGCTCCCCACTTCTCTAGATCTCAGGGATGGCTTTACCCTCTTCAAATCCGCCACATGGACCTTCACTGGAGGTGTGGTTTTCAACGAGTATACTCCTTGACCCAGTCGTTGATCTACTTCGAAAGGTCCCACCCACTTTTGGCCCAGACCTTCATGGTATTCCTTTGCCTTGTTGCTCAGTGTATGATTGCGCCGCAACACTAGTCCCCTGGGTTGAGTATACTCTCTTCCTGAACGTCCAACTTTTCTGCTTGATGCAGTGTTCGTTTTCTCGCTCTCTCCCGTAGCTCTTCAACTCCCTTCTGATGCTCTTCTTGCCATGCCTCTGGATCTGTGTGACCTCCTTCTAGCGCCGGAGATATCCGCCAGTCACCAGGTCGGTAGAGAAGACGCCCAAGGAATAGTTCAGCTGGTGAATACCCCATTATACGATTCACCCTTTGACGTATAGCGAATAACGAGTTGGAAAGGTGTTGATACCAGGTCTTATGCTGTTCGTCTAGCAGATGGACTCTCAGAATCCGCTTCAGGTCTTGGTTTCTTCGCTCCGTTGGAATCGCCCGATGGTTGTATGTAGGGGTGGTCCAGTGTTCAATGCCCCAATCCACCAGCGCCCGCTGCCATTGCCGAGCCGTAAACTGGCTACCGTTGTCCGACAGCAAGCAACGCGGATACCCGTAGCGGCTGAAAACCTCGGTCCGTAGTAGTGCCAGGATTCGTCCTGTCGTTCCCTCTGGAATGGCGAATGCTTCCACCCACCTGGTGAATAGGTCGGTCACTACCAGGATGTTGGTTTTGCCTCTTGATGTTCTGGGGTAGGGTCCCATTATGTCTAGCGCAACAACCTCCCATGGTTGGTATGGTCTCCTCCCATGCATGCTAGTACTGGCCTTCTGGTTACATGATTTTGTGTAAGCGCAGAGCATGTCTGGATGTATCTTATTATATCTTGTCTCATGGAAACCCAGAAGAAACGCCGGCGAATTGAGTCGTATGTCTCTGCCGTTCCAGGATGACCTGCCTCTGAGCTGTCATAGAATTTCTCCGGAATCTGTTCACTGTTTGATCTGGGAACCACTAAGACAGCTGGTGAACTTGTGATGTGGGATGAATACATAAGTAGATCATTCTCAACTCTAAAACCCTTGTAACACATTTTAAATTCATAGGGTACGCCCTGACAGCTAGCCATACGCCTTCTTATCCATTCTCGCATTTTCCTACAGTTATAATCGTTTCCTTGCCACTTTCTAACGGTATCGACGTCTATTACCCCTTCAATTTTCATCAAGACAGGTTCCTCAGATCTGGTCTTGGTTCTGGTGGGAATCTCTCTTTCAAGAATTTCTGACCCCTCAGGCCCCGAGTCACCAGTTGGATGTCTGGAAAGACTATCAGCTGCTTATTTACTTTCCCCGCTAACATGGTACACTTCAAAATCAAAATCTACTAACAATAATGCCCAGCGCATCAGTTTTGATTTTGTCCCAGCCAAACTGTTAAGCCACTAAAGAGAAGAATTGTCAGTATACAATCGGAACTGTCTTCCTTCTAAGTATCCACGGAATTTCCCGACAGCCCATACAACTGCTAACGCTTCTTTCTCAGCGGTGCAATATCATTGTTCCGACGGTAAAATTTTTCGGCTGGCATTCTCAATGATGTCTTTCTCACCACCCTCCTTCTCATGAAATAGTACTGCTCCAATCCCTAAGTCGCTGAAGATTTTGTCTTATTATTGCTATCCACCCATCCCAACCTAATACGGTTGTCTTTTCCAATAAATAATTCGCTAGTTGTGTAATCTATAATCACTCCATACCTTGATAAGAAGTCATGTCCCAGGATTAGATCTGGTATTAAATTTTCAATTATATATACCTGCAATTCAATATTTGTGCTCGAACATTTGGCTTTCAATAAGGTCTGGCCACTGACATTATAATTCACGCCTTTCGCTGCCCCCCGGACATTCACAAAATTTTCCAACTTAGTTGGTATGAATAATTTTGCAATACGTCCATTCACAAAAGAATGACTTGCTTGTGTATCCAATAACGCAGTGAATTGCTTATTATGAATATCAATGACGATAGCAGAGCGTGGATGGTCTAAGTCACCAGTTATTTGTCCGATACTGCAATCTTTTTGCCAGGTGGGATTACGTCTGACCTGATTAGTAGCTGACCTGTAGGGGTAAGTAGATTTCCCGGTACCACCTTACCCCGTCCAACAATGGTCCGGAATTAGTTTTCCGCCGGTTTCAGGCAGTAATCACTCAAATGCCCAAACTTGCCACAATTGAAACACCTCCTAGATGTTCCCTCCTCTGAATTACCTTTCCTTTTTGGATTGCCTTCTTCTTCCAACTGCCTCACAATTTCTCTCAAATCCTCAAATTTTGTCGGACGGGCTACTTTCACTAAAGGTCTTATTTTATCGTGCAATAGTTCTATTAAGAAAGGGACGGATTCAGCATAGTTTTGTGATGGATGAATTCTCTTGAATAATTGTAGCTTTTGAATAATAGAAGCGCTGGCGATGGTTGGCTTTCGGTAAGAAACTTTGTTTGTGGCAGATTTCACTGTCTCTGAATTAAATCTCATCAGTAGCTCTACTTGAAAATCCATCCAATTTAGATTCAGTCCTTTGATATTCTGAAACCAGGTGGCAGTCGAACCTTTTAACTGGAGCGACACAATCTGCATATAAATTTCTTCAGGTAGATTCGTCCTTTTCAGTAAGGCTACACAAGTTTCAATGAATATTTTTGGACATTCTTCTAACCTTCCATGGTATTCTGGTAAACTATCTCGGATTACTTTCGGATCAATTGTTATATCTACGATTGGCGCAATTTTCACCCCTTCTGTAGGTTCTAGCTTTGAATCAATCAGTTCCTTTATTTTAGTGTCCAGCCTAGACTCGATCACATTCGCTTCGCAATCGATTTCCCCACCTAGCTTATCCACTTCAATTTGTGTCGATTTCAGTTCTTCTAAAGTGCTAACTCTGCTGTCAACAGCCTGGATTTTGGTTAAGTATTTCGCCTCGAGTTTACCTATTTCGGCCGCTACCTTTTCAGCCTGAGACTTAGTTTCGGTCTATAAATTACTTATTTCCTATGTCAGGTTCGTCATTTGCAGCAGTAACTGAGATAATATATCAGCATTCAATGTAGTTGACGAACTACAAACCCGCGGCTCGTCAGAATCTTCGATCTCTACGAAGAAATCGGCAGGATCTTTTCCTTCCTTCTGTAACTCCTCTTCTAAAATCATCCTCATATCCCCTTTTGTTGCAGTTACTGGTAAATTCCGCTCTGATAATGCCTTTTTAAGGGCGACAATACTCATCCTTTCTATCGGTATCTTCATTGCCCAAGGAGTATTACCAATCTACTCAATAAAAGTGAGATTGTTCCACTCAATTTCTTCGTCCTGTCACGATCGCCAATTTTATTGCAATAAGCGATTCAATAAAAATGATGATATCACTTGCAATAAATTCTATATATTTCTTTGTCAGAACAAAACAAATCTCACTGAATCACTTTTCTTTTCAAGATGTCTGACACAAATCAACAACCCAATAATATATATAAACAAACTCTCCTTAGGAAGTCTATGGTGTGTTTTTCTTTACAATATATGTATAACTTCCACATGAATCCTACCACCCTGTATGAAGGGGCAGTGAGTTTCAAGCGAGCGAGCCTTGAGAAGAGAGTGAGAGATAGAGAGAGAGAGGAAAAACATGGAGGAGATACTTGGTGTCCTGACTCCGCTTGCAGTGTTTGAAAGGATTTTTTATGTTATTAATATTAAAATCATTTATTAGTTTCCATAGTTTGGTGGCATTAACGTAGCAGAATAGTATTATACCTACACCGATGTCGGAATGCATGAATTCAGTGGTTTAAAATCGGTTGTAACGAGTTCGTATTATATCTAGCTTTCCTTCTCACAAAGAGAGGAACGTCGCTCATGAGATCCCGTTATTTCCAAAGGATCGAGGCAAGTGACCTTCCCTTGAAAATTTTGCGTTTAGGAGACGGCTAGAACAGTATTTGAGGGATATATCCACAAAGCCTGCCTCTGAGCCAGCTTCTGTTCAAGACTGGAAGGGGAGAAAGAAAATTTCCGCGCACTTTGAGTTACTGTCGG
>KZ309528.1:45059-73831 GCA_000376725.2 Ladona fulva
CGAAAGAACTTTATTTATATTCTGTATTACACAGAAATTAAAAAGGCTCTAAATAAATGAACTTAGTCATACACCCAAGAAATTTTATGAAATTTCCCATTACTCTCATCCAAATGCGATTATAATTAGGTAATATGTAACCAATAACAATCACATGCATATTAAAAAATCTTTCGAAAAATAATTTTTATTAATACTTTATGGCAATGCTTTACGGGAATGGTATTCTTCAGAGTACCTTTGCTTCGATTGCTTTTAAATCGTTGCACAGTGTAGAAATAATGCTGACGTATCGTAAAAATGTATGTTTGCAAGAAAATTTATCAAAATAACGTCAATAACTGATTGCAAATAGAGCGCAAAACGAAAAATGCTGCATCCAAGATTTCCCGGCTGCGAATAATCTACGTTATCCTTATTCTATGGGTTTAGGCCTTTAAATCGATTAGCTTTCCCACCACCAACTTCGCCCTCCTTCTTACCCACACCATTTACGCGAGGGTAAGGTTTTCAGCATCGACAGCGGACAAAGCTGGAACAAACCTGAACCGAAATCTGGTCGCGCATTCAGCTTGAAGTAAATGGAAGCCTTAAAGTGGAACAATCGGGAATCGTGAATGCCGTAATTTCTTTGCTTTTCTTCTCTAGCTCTACTTGTCAATAACCTTTCTGTAAATCTAACGTGGAGACGTACTTTCCCACTCTAAGTTTATGTAATACGCCGGAAATGTAAGTGATCGAATGCGTCTTTCTTACTAACACTATTGACCATTCGGAAGTCGAGAACAAAACGCTAGGAGCAGTCGTTTGGCACCAGTAGGACGGGCGAGGACCAGGAGCAATTCCAGTGTTCAATAATTCCCGTCGCGAGCATCTCATCGACCTGTGTATTTATCATTTCTTGAATGATGAGGGACAACAATAATAGCGACATGACTGGGACGTGACGTCCCAGTCATGTCGCTATTATTGTTGTCCCTCATCATTCAAGAAATGATAAATACACAGGTCGATGAGATGCTCGCGACGGGAATTATTGAACACTGGAATTGCTCCTGGTCCTCGCCCGTCCTACTGGTGCCAAACGACTGCTCCTAGCGTTTTGTTCTCGACTTCCGAATGGTCAATAGTGTTAGTAAGAAAGACGCATTCGATCACTTACATTTCCGGCGTATTACATAAACTTAGAGTGGGAAAGTACGTCTCCACGTTAGATTTACAGAAAGGTTATTGACAAGTAGAGCTAGAGAAGAAAAGCAAAGAAATTACGGCATTCACGATTCCCGATTGTTCCACTTTAAGGCTTCCATTTACTTCAAGCTGAATGCGCGACCAGATTTCGGTTCAGGTTTGTTCCAGCTTTGTCCGCTGTCGATGCTGAAAACCTTACCCTCGCGTAAATGGTGTGGGTAAGAAGGAGGGCGAAGTTGGTGGTGGGAAAGCTAATCGATTTAAAGGCCTAAACCCATAGAATAAGGATAACGTAGATTATTCGCAGCCGGGAAATCTTGGATGCAGCATTTTTCGTTTTGCGCTCTATTTGCAATCAGTTATTGACGTTATTTTGATAAATTTTCTTGCAAACATACATTTTTACGATACGTCAGCATTATTTCTACACTGTGCAACGATTTAAAAGCAATCGAAGCAAAGGTACTCTGAAGAATACCATTCCCGTAAAGCATTGCCATAAAGTATTAATAAAAATTATTTTTCGAAAGATTTTTTAATATGCATGTGATTGTTATTGGTTACATATTACCTAATTATAATCGCATTTGGATGAGAGTAATGGGAAATTTCATAAAATTTCTTGGGTGTATGACTAAGTTCATTTATTTAGAGCCTTTTTAATTTCTGTGTAATACAGAATATAAATAAAGTTCTTTCGTTCGACATTTAAAATTAAATGTTACAATAAGTAATTCCTGAGGCAATACTACAGTGTAATTACACTAGTATTGCCATTATGTCAGCAGTTTTACTGCAATCTCCAAGAGCTTTTTGGTAAACTTCACGTAAGTTGTCTTTGGATGATCAATCATTCACTACAGTTGAGAGCAAACAGAAAACCACGAGAATACAATGTTTGGTCTTCCACTGAACTAGGGAATCGGGTTCGGGGATTCTCGGGTATATAATTTCTTTACTCCTCTTCAAGCCAATGGATTTATCAGCAAGCCAATATCTTTACCTAATCTGCACTCAGAAAACAACATCGTTCCAAAACAAGATAACAGCTTGTGAAAGAATAAATAAAAATATATTTAAAATAAAATAAACTATATATTTGCAGTAAACACCGCACACATGGAATGCTCGTTTCTCAGTGCATATGGCATTCACCTCTTGCAAACACTGGCAAAAGCCACGCTACCTCTGAAAGGAATCTTCAATTAATGCAAGAATCGCACGGTAAATATTGCACACGTGGAATGCAAGCTCACATCCTTACAGCAATATCAATTTACCTAAATTTCTATATTTGGCATTTAATGCATTTTGAATCACTGAAAAAATTTAGAAGTAGTTTTTATTTAAAGTAGCTAATTTTACTTACATTGATTTACATCGCGGTTGGTTAGAAACATTCCAAATATTGCCCAGAGCCAAAGGGACATTTCTGATTTACACAGTTCTTAATTTTAACTTTAGAACATCAAAGCCACTGTAAATCGTCATTTATTTGTTTGCCCAGGGTTTATACCATGTAGAAATCTAAAGTAGTTTACCTGGTGTCTCCAAATCTTTGTGTTTCTGAGATAGAGAGGAGTACAGACAGACGGACAGATACTTCGGAAATTGTATATAATATGATATTATATCTAGATAGGCCTATAAGTAATGCTAAATAGCAATATTGGTAAAAACTTACAAGAAAAAAAGAGATAAACACAAAAATCCACTGGGGTGTCAAAAACACCCCATCCAAGTCTTCACATTACAAAATTGAGTATGAGTCACATCAGGCTAAGGGGGTGTGTCATATAAAATATGTTAAACTCATTTGTAGCTAATGCAGAGTTTGACTACTTTCACTAAATATATCTAAACAGTAAAATTTATCTAATGTTTTGAGTTACATTTTATTGTACCATATCTAACTATGACTAACTCATCCTTCATCATGTTCTTACCAAACAACCTTTACTGTAAATAAATAATAAAGATTTTTAACTTTTACTGCTTCTTTTTCAGAATGTTCTGGGTTGATAAAGGATTTTCAGTCATACTGTATGGTCTACTTTTGTGGCTCATTTATTCATGGTTTGGTACAGCAAAGACAATACTTGATGTTGGAGGAGCTTCCATCATCAATAGCTTACAAAATATTCCAATAATCTCAGCTGCATTCCCAGCACAAGAACTTTAGGGAGAAAATGTAGGACATACCACTACATCATGTATATTAGTTAAATTTAATTGCACAAATAAATATGCCCTAGTTAATATATGCATGAGCAATTTGTATTACTAATAATGCAGAAAGATAAAAAAACGAAGTTGAAATGAACAAAATGTAAGTACAGCAAAACTTTGCTTTATTTTTATAAAAATACAGGAAAATCCTTGTATTGTTTGTAAATAAATTGAATAACATATGAATGCAGTAAAGATATGTTTGCTTTATTTTCTACATTAAAATGTAATTTTGAGAACAAACAGAAACATCAACAGAATATGCTTTAAAAGTTTGAAACAAAATGAGTTTAAAGATAAGAATGCCCAAAATATATTAGCTTAAGTAATGATTCTAATAATGGTCACAGCAAATACATAATAATTACTCAAGTTGAAATGCAAAAAAAAAGCAAAGATAACATATGTAAGAGCAATGAGTATTATTTCTTGAAAAGTCACCAAGACCAAAATAAAAACTGAAGTTTTGTATGAAAGGAATGTTTTCAGCTCTCATTCATTTTCAATATTTACAACTTTCATCAACTTAGAAGAAGTAACACCATCCTCTTGAGACCTTTCTTTATTTTCTTCCTTCCTTTTCAACCATGATGTCAATAAGTTACTGCTAGCAGATTTTTTTACGGTTGTACTGGAACAAGAAAAAAACATCAATTACAACAATTACCTAAAGTAAGGAATACCAAGGGAATTGAACTTTAAATTTTCCTTGGTTTCTATCAGTATCTAACAGTGTTTTAAGGTACAACTTCAAAAAATTATTTCATTCGCGTAAATTCTGGTAAATCATTGGTAAGCAGATGATTATAACCAAAGTAATAAATCAATAATTTATTTTTAATTGAAATTGCTGCTTCTCCATTCCGAAGTAAGTGTAGCAATACACCGCTGACTCATTTCAGCTGCAAGGTTTGCAATTTAAGAATTTTTTACACGTTTGAATTCTCCAGGTTTCACAAGCATGAGATTCAACTGAGAGTGTTAATAAATATATATGAGCAATCATTTTTCTAATTTACTTACAGAATAACTCCAAAAAAATAAATACATTTTTAAACTAATTGAATAAGACCACTTCAAAATAGTTTTAAAATGATAACATATTAAGTTAACATATAACAATTAAAGGAACGCCAAAATAATTGGAACATAAACAAATATACTTACAGAGGTTTGTTGCAAAGAGGATCTTTATTTCTTGAATTATTGACCAATGTATCAACAAGATACCATGATAAACACTTCACAGGTTGAAGCAGATTCAGTGCTGATTTTAGAGTGACTTTTCCAAAGTCAAGCCAATTCTGCAATAATAAAACTTTACTTGGAAGATGTAAAGATTGAGAAATTACATGAAAGCATAGAAGTACTAACAGCTACATCCTCTTCCTTATCCAATATTGCTGGCATTCGGTGATGGCACCAACTTAGGGATTCATTAGATTCCATTGTAATAATTGTGAAGCTATATAAAGTCTTTCCCTAGATGAATCAAAATACTTAATTATTTTGCAGAACTTTCAACGACCTTAACTACCAATAAAAATAAAATACCTCAGCCGATTTCCAAGTATTGAAAAGACCTGCTATCTTCAAGAGTTTTGGCCCATGCCATCCTTTCTCTTCACTCCATGAATTTTCCCACGTAGATTCATCTTCAATTTTCACCTGTATCATGCACAGTAATCGACATGACTTCCAATGAATCATAAATAAAGGATCGTAAAAGTATATTGCATCTAAAACGTACCCCGCTGTCTTGCGGCGCAAATATAAAATAAGGTTGCCGGCGAGATCCTCTAGTGGTCTGCCATTCATAAAACCCATCGCAAATCATTGCACAGCGACTTCCATGACGTAGCGGCTCACTATACAAACGTGATTCTGTGATATGTTCCAACCTACAGTTGTGGGTGGTTAGTTTATGATCATTAATGGATCCCTACATGAGAAGAACAAGAAAATTAATTTCAATACTTAAAACCATATACTGTCAGATACTGCATCGACAGTACAAGTCCACTGAAAGAATTAGGCTCACTTTATGCCACGGAGGAATCATTCCCCAAATCATGGGATGGATAACTGCCTCATTTGTTGATACTGAATTTGGAAAATGTTTTCCTGACACAAGAACAGGAAATACATCAGTAGGTGCTAAATTATGTGAAGGTTTGTAGTTCCAATTGTCGTTGAAATTAATCCATTGAGGAGCGTAGTACTTCTTAGTATTAGGATCTTTAAAGCTGCAAGCTTTGCAGATATTATCTGGATCCAACGTGCTAAAAGATTTTTACTGTTAAAAATTACATTTGGATTAACGAATAAATAAATCAACATTATTACCAAGCAGCTCTGCCACACATGCTGTCGATGTCTTCAAAATAATTAAAGTAGCGCCCGTACCGCCGTCGTGAGCAAAGCAATCAAGCAGGGGATCCAAGGCTCCAAGGGATAAAATCGAACAAGCATTTTGCGTACTAGCGCTCCGCTCAACAACGGGTACACCATAGAGACTGTTTGTAGCATTCTCTTTGGGGAACACGTTCCAAATGACCGATCGTTCAAAAGTTGGAAATGCACAAGGGATTACTGTTGCCTCGCTGACTTTAGAATAGTACTTTGATAGAAATTCTTTCGCCTAATTCCCAAGAAGATAAAATTTTTAGATATGGACAGGTGGAAGTTTCTTTGTCACAACTGTAATCTTGGCCTGAAAATCCCATTCTCCTAAATCAAGGCTGAAAATTCACAAACAATTAATACAGTGTAATGTTGGACGTCGGGTGTTGGTTTCAGAAGAATTCAAGTGGCCAACACTAGTCTACTGTATACTTCTCAAACAATTTATACCCAGATACAGTTTTCGCTTCTCCTTGATGGAAGGGCTGTAATTCTTTTCTTATTATTTTATAACTCCCTTTTCCGTAAAGAGTGATGCTTGACACCAATATTCTTACATATATTATTTACTTACTTTCAACCTGAGAAGCCAAGATAATCCCAAGACTTAAAGATATTTTCTTTATTAACGCCCAGATTTTTTTGATCTAGCGGCTGTCAAAATAACGTTATTTCGTTGGTTTACTGCTTAGTGGACCACTTCAAAATCGGTCTCGCTCAAAACTAATGGAGACAGCTAATCAAAAAATGTTATCCGCGTTGCGTCTCCGATCACAGATGTATACTACAGTATATTGTATAGTAGTACATATCTGTGCTTCCAATACATCTAATATTCATTCCCATCTTGTACTCACATTATCATATACCCTCGTCAACAAAGCGCGTGTCGGATTTTCGCGTTCTTTTTTTTTGTTAAAGGCGCGACGGCTCAATCAAATTCTGTTTTATGGAAGCCCATTCGTATACTAACTGTGGTAAATCTTTGATAGCGGTTCCACAGCTCAAAAAATCATTATCAAATATTTACCAGATATTTTTAAGAAAATGGACTCCCAGAACACAGTTGACGAAGTATTGCAACTGATGGAAACTTTGTCTCGAGAAGATCTTCAGGAGAAAATTGATGATTTTCTTCCAATTTTGATAATATCCTTCCAATTTAGTTCGATTCGATCAATTTTAGTGAGTATTGTTTTAACCCCTTCCGTGCTGACATTCCTTAATTAAAATCACAGCTCTCTATGTGTGGAAGATGAAAACTGCCGAGCTATCCAAATACTTCATGTTTTGTTGAATACCTGTTTACCGCTTGTTAGGATGCATAATGCTGATACTCAGATTTTGGGGTATGCTCTTCCTGTTTTAAAGCAACTCTTCATTGAGGTGAGGATCCATACATTTTACTGAGGGAGCTTTAAGTTTCGTATTTTAAGTAATTAACATATGATCATATTTCTGTAGTCGGTGAATGGAATACGGTATAAGTTTCAATCAGAAGAAACAGCAGATCAAAGCGACGTTATTGATCATGTAGAAGGTTTGTTGAAGGTAAGTTAATGAGATGATTGCATGTGTAACCAAAGTTCTCGAAATGTACTCATATTTTATCCAGGTGTGTCATTTATTATTGGAATTGGTTGAGAGTGGCCTTCATCATGTCCAGTCTACTGAGAAAATATTCATCAATGAAATACCATCATTGCCAAAAAATATTGGACATATTCTATGCGAAGCTTTCAAGCATTGCAGAGAAAGGTAACATCGGTATATAGTATTTCCCAGAAAATAATTATTTTATACGTTTTACATTTATCTCTATTTTGCAGCGAGAAGTTATATGGCGAATTTTTCCGAGATCTGAATGAAGGATTAAGTATGATGTTCAAGAAAAGTCATTCAATACAAGGACAGTTCTTAGCTACTCTAACTGATAACATTGGCTTCAACTGTTTGTATGAAGAAGAAGTCGTTTTACTCATAGAAGGTGAATAGTTGACCGTTCAGCATACTCGGAAGTACTTAATCACAGAATGAATTTTACTTTGAAATCGTGTTTTTTTTTTGTTTCACCCATTTAGTGCTGGACATTCTTGAGGAGATTGGTGAAGTCGTTACTGGTTTAGATGTTAAGACAATGGCGATCCAATGGAAATGTTATGTAAAAATTGTACAGGAGAATGCTGAACACTTGAAGCAGCGTATTGATATTGCTCGTCCAGTGAAGTTCCTTTCTTTAGAGATAGTCAATGGCCTGGAAAGTGTTCTTGAATCGGTATAATTTCTCACTCACAAATTTCTTTAAAACGAAAATTTATACATAGTAATGTGGGATTAATTTTTATAGGATGCAGCTGATTCTAAAAGCATCACAAAAAATCTCAAACTTATAAATTTCTTGTTGAAATTGGTGATGCTCTTTTGTGAACTATTTGCTGGTTATTTGGGAGATTGTCAAAATGAAATATTAAACCTTATGTTGAGTGTACTCAGGTAAGATGGTTTAAATTATGTCAGTTTTTCTGTATTATTGTCCAAATTGTTTGCTTATTTTAATGAAAATGCTCAAAGTTATTCTCAGCCATACCTGCAGTTGAAACAATTACCAAAAAAATTGATTGAGGAAATTGAAAGCCACGTGGTTATTGGTATTGAGCCATTGCTATCCCATTTAATTTCTGCATATGAACTCCCAGGGGTAAATTGATACAATTTCTTTGCATCCTTCCTCAACTGATCAAAAATTTACTTGATCTTTACTTTCTCCAAATTTTATTCACAGGCCTACTTTGAATTTGGAAGTGCTTTTAGACCCAAAGAAAGGCTGAAATTGGGGTTTTTACTATTGACAAATTTAATTCTTAAAAATCTTATCCATTGTGAAGAGGAGGTTAGAAGGAAATGGCTTCAAAGCAATCCAAATAATAATATTGTACATGTATTTTTTAATTCTCTAAATTACAGTAAGTATCTCCAACTTATAAATCATAAAATAGCAAAGAAAATACAGCTACATCATCCTGCTTATTTTAAGATAAATAGTCCTTGACTGTCTCATTTTATTGAATATACTTTGAAAGTGAATTTGAATGCTTCTTGTTAAAGAAATTACAGTGTCTTTTTGTATTATCAGAGTCATAATAATCCAACCATTAATTAAATTGACATTGGTTTTGAAGTATACTGTGATAATAGTAATGCTAAGCATCATTTATATAATAAGGATATAGCAATTTACACTTTCAACGCTGAGGGTAAATTTTCAATTTTTGCCAGTGACTGAAATTTATTTTTATGGTTATAGATTATCTTTGTATTCCTAATCATGAATTGACCAAAGAAAAATAGAAAANTGCTTTATCAGAGTCAGTGTGAATCCAATCCGTTTACGGAAAAGTAACGCAAATTCATGAATCGGCCATCTCTCTCTGTATTACAGGAATATCAACTTGTAAGTAAATATGTGGTATAAAGTCATGGAACATGCTCTCCGTTTTTTAGATATGATCCTAATTCATTGGATAAGCTGCGGAATTAAAAATCGTCGCACTTTACAAGTTTTATTATCTATGCAGTTGAAATTTTTACTATATCGTCTAAGACTATTTAGAAAAAAATTATCTAGAATAGATTTTTCTGATCGATTTAGGAGGACAGATACAAGACGTCAGCCTTTCACATAATCTTTGAATTTAGTATTAACTTTGATGACATTGGAGTGTCAATGTAATAAACGTGATTTCTCCAGATTCCTTTAATTTTATTGCTTTTACAAACACGTATGTTTTTCAACTTCCTACGTTCTACTCTCACAAATCACCTCAAAAAATTCTGAAATACACCCAAAACAATAGACCAAATGAGTTATGCCACATTGCACATCGAATTCTGATGACAGTCATAAATTTTCATTTAATTTTGAATGCATACAAAACTGTCAATATTGTTTATATTTCAATTATACGTAGAAAATATTAAAAATACGCAAATTCATAGGGGTCTAATAAAAAACGTATTCCTAGAGCCTCCTTAACTATAATACCAACAGAGCCGCGCCCAGCCTATCTGCCGCCGGGTGCAAACATAACTTTCCGACTATTAAAATTAAATATCATAACCATACATTTGGTGATTTGCAGGTAAAAATTTTTCCGTAAGGCTTTGAGGAATCAATGTTCCTCAAAGTTCGTTTCCCAGCAGTTGTGTTCCCCAACACATCCCAGCTTACACCGGTCACTAAACATCAGTAACCATTAGCCATGCATACTTCAAATGTTGACATATTAAGTTGTCATTAGGAGCTAATAGGTCAACCTGCTTTAGAATATCATTACCCTAGCAGCAACAGTCTCCGGAAGTGTGAATAAAACACGCAAAGCNCCAACGTTACTGGCACCTCTGTTTTCCCGCAGAAGTTTTGCGCCATACGATGGGTCGAAAATAAAATTGTGGCCGATAGAGCACAGCAAATCTTAACAGCTCTGGAAGCGTATGTAAAGGAAGTAGAAAGAGTGAAGAAGGAACAAAGGGAGGTAAAACCCAAACCAAAACTCACTATTGGAATTCCTGACAGTTACAGTTACCAGGTAGTGCATGAGTGCTTGAATTGCAACATATTGAGAGTTCGCCTTGCCTTCTTTGTGACTATGGCTGCTCTGGTCGAGCCTTTTCTGATGAAATTTCAGTCAGATGCTCCATTAGCTCCTTTTCTTTATACTTCCCTTCAATCTCTTGTGGTAGATTTGATGAGTAAGTTTGTGAAACCTGAAGTCATAAACAGCCAGACTATCTTTCAGATAGATCTGACTGTCGATAGTAATCTGCTACCACCTGAGAAAGTTGATATTGGTTATGGAACCAAAAAAGCTCTTGGTCAGTGTGAGGTGTCAGATAAGGATATCTTAGGGTTCCGACATGAATGCCGAATTTTTATGAAGAGTATGGTATCAAAAATTCTCGATAAATCCCCCCTGGCCTATTCCTTCACAAAGGCTATCACATGTTTTGGATCCAGAAGTGGCAATTGACAGCAAAGTTTTCAAGAGACGTTTAGGCTTAGCATTGGCTAATCTCACTTAATTAAACCGCTTTGGTGGCTATGAGGCAGATGCTATTGAAAGAGTTCAAAAATCTTTTGGAGATCAGGTCAGTGCAAAACATGCTGAAAGAGTTTGATAAGGATAATGATCGTCTTGACCAGTTCTGGATTAACATAATCGGAGATAAAAGTGGATTTGGCAATTTGAAGAGATTTGTCAAGCTTATCTGCATTCTTTTCCATGGCAACGCCAGCCTTGANGGAATCCCCGAGTTTTGATGGCATGGCGCAATTAGAAACAAAGGTGGTGCCATCTTTTAGAAAAAAAAAGAAAATTTCAAAAAAAAATTAAAGACTAGAACCCAAAACAACGCAACCTCGAAAATCTAACGACGCACAGTGAAAATTAGTACTAATTAAGCAGCGACGCAACTTCGAAAAAACGCAAAACGAAACGACGCAAAGCGAGGTATTGGTGTATATGATACCAACAATAATTTCTAAACAATAACCGCTGACCGCACCCATAGGAAAAAGGTTGACCCAGATTATAAGGGATAACTACCTTCTAGGACTTCCCTGAACCTCCAGTAGCCCTGTTACTTTTCTCCCGCACTCAGTTGTAGAAAAATCTGAGACTCCCGCAGCTAAAGGGTTAAAGGTTACAGTCAACATGAATTGATGCTGTATTATAAGCTAATCTATTATATGCTAATTATCTTTGTAGTTTTTATAATAAACCTTTGAAAGACAATATAAGAAATTGTAACCAATAAAAGGTTGATCTTTTAGTTTCTTATTATTTCTTTAGTTTGCTTTTATGCAAATTCTAATTAACGTTAAACAACTAACATCAGGTCAGACCTGATGATGCAGCCATGCTGCGAAACCATGGTCGTGAGTGTATGAATCTTGTGGTTTAGTAAAAGTTTTGGTTAAAATGGAGTTGTTTAACTTTATTTATCACTCAGTTCTCACTGCTTGTTCCTATGTAACTAACATCAATTCAATATTTAAAATGTACCATATTGGTTACTACTTTTAGGTTTGGATCTGCAGAGTTTTGCTTTCAACAAGTTATCCATTTATCAAGAATTTTCAAGAAAATGTCATATGATTGCAGTTTTCCAGAAACAAATTATTTCAGGATGCTTTTAAATCGTCTGTTTTGCCTTTTATTAAATAAAGATATTATTAAGATGGTAGAATTGTTTCCACCTGTTTCAAATCCAAGGTTATGGTTTGTCTTTGGTCTGAACAAACTGCCTGAGCAAATAAGATTTAAAATTCAAGAGGATCTATTGGCCAATGCTACTGAAAATATTGAAAAGTTTTTCTCTTCATCACCGGCTGTTAGTGGATTTGTAACAATGGTATGGATAGTATATTTAGGTTAATTTAAATGTCAAAGAAATTTTTATCTTGAAATGTATATGGATTAATGCAGGTCTATGAGGTTATTAAAATAATTTCCAAACTAACTTCCAGAGGGATGCCCTAGCAGGTTCATGTGCAGCATTAGAAAGTCTACTCAAGGAGGAGAGAAATGAAAGCAAAGCACTAATACTCTTTCTACCAAGATTAACAGAGCTTTGGACTTGCATTCCAACCCCTAGCTCCTCTCAGGACAATTCTTGCTCCTTGAAATGGTTTGACACCTTCATATGTGACTTATCTTCAGCTACAAGTAATATTTCAAAGGAGTTAACAAATTCTCAAATATTGCAGGCAAGTGAAAAATTGTAAAATCATTTAAGCATGATAGATGCGATTACTTTCAGAGTATTCTTCAAATGTCTATCATATATTGTTATAATTTGTTTCAAAACTATCTTCACAAGTATTTCCTAACCAAAGCTTTAATATTCATCAAAACTACTTGTATAATGATTCATAGGGCATAGTTTTTTTACCATAATTTATTTCATTTTTAAACCTTAATACAACTTTTCTTCATTTTACAGATTCTACAGTTTTTGCAGAACAAGATACTGTGCAAGTTTCACTCTGTAAGGATTGCATCGATACAAATTTTAAGGAGTTTGGCTAACAAGTTTTTCAGTGGTGACATATTTCAGGCAAAAGTATTCAATGAAATTGCATCCCTTTTCTCTTCATTGCTAAGAGATGATAATGTTCTTATACAACAGATGTCCTTGGAAACATTTACATATTTCTCCCATCATACTCAGCATGAGCAGATTGTTGCATTGTCAGTCAATGATAGTGAAAAAGTGAAGGAATTAGTCCGGAATTATTTGAGGAAAATTCCATTTCAAGTCTTTTCAGGGGAAAAACAATCTATTGATGAGTTTTTGACAAATCAACAACATGGCAAGGTAGTTCATCATTGTGGGATTGTGAATAAGAAGCTAAAAAACCAATTAGCTGTTAAAGAAAATGAGAAAGTTAAAGTCATTCTTTCTGGGCCCAGCATTGGAATTAACTTGGAAAATAATATTGAGCCTCAAAAACGCAAATCGGATGAAGATTTATTTGTTGTTATGAAAAGAATGAAAGAAGATATACATTACATTACAGAAGCATATTCTCAAAAGGTATTACCTCCAGAGTTACAGACAGAAGTCCAAGAAATGGCTAATAAATTAATAAAATTAACATAAAATCATTTAAATGATTGTTACATGACAATCAATTGTATTTCATTAATGATTTTGGAATAAATTTTTACTTTGTGTCACTTACATCTTCTAATTCATACATTCATACTTTTGTGTTCTCAGTAGCACATAAAAGATCAGCAGAGTAGTAAAGCAATATTTGTTTGCTTTGGCCCCCTTTTTCAAACCTACATGAAAATAAAAGCAAGAAACTGCTTCTCATGTATTTATAAAGATTGCATAACTGGGCATAGAATAACTGGAGCATCCCAAAAGATGCTCATTCATTGAAATATGGGAAAACGAAAATGTAAATATTTAGAAATCCACTCGCTACTTGCAAGATATACATGTAAATTAATCTCTGTTTCTTTTTTATTATAACTTGGAGATATCCAATTTTACAATTACTCCACGCCTCTGAACCCCCAACACATCATGGCACCTCCCAAGTTATCTTTCTTAATCTTTTAAACTTACATAACCACCTATCAATTTAGAACTAGAGTATATGTACTAGAGAGTATAGAAATGAGGGGAACCTTTTCGTCGAACAAAATGTTATCAGGGGATATATATTATTATATTTTATTTGTAATCATATTGTTCCATAATTTTGCCAATGTCATAAATTCATTGTGAATGAATGACTTTTGTTTTCAATACTGCAAGCATTTTGTTTAATGAATGGTTGAAAAATAAAAGATTGAGCTACCTTTGTTAAAACGAAGAAATGAAAGAGAAAAAGTCTGCCGTAGCCGGGATTTGAACACAGGTCCGGGCAGGTGCTCTAACCTCTAAGCTACCATGACAGAACGATCTCTCCTTTAATATGTTGGGCTATGATGGTACTCTGTGTGCTAAGGAGAATCCATCAAAGATGGCACCACCCCTTACCATCAGGGGTGCCACCACACCATCATAGAACCTCCCAGCAAGCCGGAAACCGCGAGGTATATAAGCGAAGGAGACACGCATGGTACACATGCTTGAATTTCTAACTAACTTCATAATAATAAATGCATCAAAAAATTTGCCACTAATTTTCCATTGATGGGTTTCCAAATATGGTATCAGCACTTCTCCACTAAGAATCTGGGAAGGGCCCATGACCACATGCAACTAACCAGAACTACAGAAAAGCTATGAAAGCCTAAATAGTTTCCAAACACTCATTCAAAAGAACCAGGAATTACTTGCATCTCAATTTCTCAACTTTAAAATCCCATTTAATTTCTTAACGGACAGTATTTATCACACCATGGCATTGAGCCCAAAATTAATATGGAAAAGGTCAATCATATTAATATAACAAATCCATATCTTCTATCGACATGCCAGGAGAAAGCCATTTATATTTTTGGAAAGGGTTGAAAACTAATATGGAAGATTATGGAGGAAGTTTACATACATTTCTTACAGAAGAATATTTAAGGCAACTCAGGATCAATTCGGTAACCTTGGCACAATCACAACTTCCATCCATATGCTAAGTGATAGCTATCTATCTGTTTTGGAAGTGCTTCAAAATTAATAATGAAAATAGCCATAACTTATTCCTTGTGGAAAACATTTTCACCAAAGCAGTTTAGACTCTGCTGTGGTGTAATCCAGGATCACAATGGAAGATGTCTTCGTAGTTTACGAAAGAAACACACTTCTAATGAGACCTTGAGTATCAATTGTATGTCTTATTGGTAAATGCATCAAAAAAATTCTGAAAATCTGGACAATGCATTCTTATGAGTGAATTTGGGATTTTGGAGACTTCAGGGATTGAGCTCATAACAGCTAGAATTGGTTCACAAGAATATTCTAATTATGTGTTCTGGTAGATGTTCCTGAATCTTCTTATCAGGATCTACCCAGAGCGTCGCGCTGTGACCGTGTTGTTGTATGTGTGTTTCACCACTTTTGATTTGTTAATCTGGTTGTTTCTGAAATGAGCTAAGTGTTCTTTAAATCTTGTTTCTAATTTTCGTTTACTTTGCCCGATATAGACTTGATCACAGTCTTGGCATGATATTTCGTAGATTCCTGATTTATGTATTGATGGGGTGTTGTGTTTTTGATTGTGGAGAAGGTCGGATAGTTTGTTGTTGTTGACAAATACTGGCGTTAGGTCGAATTTTAAGAAAATATTCTTCAAATTGTCGCTTGTCACTGGTGCACAGGGTAATTTTATGAAGTTATGTTTTTTGTTTTGAGTTGAGATTAGGGTTGTGTGTTGTTCAGGGTGTCCGGCGACCTGGAAAACCTGGAAAAATCAGGGATATTTAATGTTCTGGAAAACTCTTGGAATAATCAGGGAATTTTTTACATTTTTCTAAAAACCCTGGAAATTCTGCGGCAGCCGATTTCCTTCTGGGTTTAAACCGGCTCGGCTCTCGATGGCCTTGGCATGAAATGTTGTCTGTAAGCCCATTTAAATACTTTGTTGTTCTACAATGTAACATTTCAAAGATTTGCTGTAAATCGTTACAAAGTGTTGAGGTTACCGAAGGTTACCGACCGTTTAACTCGCACGGCGCATCCTGCTTGCCATAGATTTTTTCCGTAGCCAGCAATAAGCTTTGTGTGTAAAGAACTGTGGCTAAGGAGAAATTTTCTTGATAGTTTGCGTCTTCCGAAATGTAAGTACTATTAGTTTGCTTACTAACACGATGTAGTTTTGACAGAGACGTGTCCATTCAGAGAAAGTATTGTGAAAATCGCGGAATATGTATCCTGATTAATTCATTCGGAACCAGGGATATGTCGTACTTAATAGATTGTAATCTGACCTTTAATATTTACAATTTCATGTTCTCAGAAATTGCCAATTGTTTAGAATCTGTTCCAAAAGGGTAGAAATTGATTTCATATCTGTAACTACGTTAATATTACAGGTATCCAAGTTTTTAAAGCTTGTAAGCTACCTTACCACTTTTTACTTATGATGTTGAATCATTCTCTACGTGTTTTGTTAATGAAACAATTTACGTTAATAATATAGACAGTTTATGTTAACACACCATGTGACGCCACGGTGGCATTGCTGAATTTTGTTTTAGTATGCCTGTGAAAAAGCATATCGTCACGCCAAACGGAAATATTTTTTCTCCATGTTCTCTATTATTAGTCCTGTTTGTTCGCGATCTGAGTGATTTGAAGGTGGTACGATTTTGGCGACGCGTTTTTCCGCCGCACATACATCCCAGTCCAAAGTAAACCTGAAAGGGCAAGTCATTCAGGTCTCCATGGATGGCCCTAACGTAAATAAGGCATTCCTTAAGGAACTAAAAAGTAAGCTGAAAGTTGAGGGTGAACCAGAGGATCCTGCACTTATAGATTTTGGGACTTGTGGATTACATACTGTACATGGTGCATTCAAGACAGGTTGCGTAAGCGCTGGCTGGAACCTTGTCCAGTATCTGAGAGCTGTATATAATCTATTCAAAAATGTTCCTGCTCGGCGAGCTGATTATACCAACATTACCGGCACCTCTGTTTTCCCGCAGAAGTTTTGCGCCATACGATGGGTCGAAAATAAAATTGTGGCCGCTAGAGCACAGCAAATCTTACCAGCTCTTGAAGCGTATGTAAAGGAAGTAGAAAGAGTGAAGAAGGAACAAAGGGAGGTAAAACCCAAACCAAAACCCACTATTGGAATTCCTGACAGTTACCAGGTAGTGCATGAGTGCTTGAATTGCAACATATTGAGAGCTTGCCTTGCCTTCTTTGAGACTATGGCTGCTCCAGTTGAGCCGTTTCTGATGAAATTTCAGTTTGATGCTCCATTAGCTCCTTTTCTTCATACTTCCCTTCAATCTCTTGTGGTAGATTTGATGAGTAAGTTTGTGAAACCTGAAGTCATAAACAGCCAGACTATCTTTCAGATAGATCTGACTGCCGATAGTAATCTGCTACCACCTCAGAAAGTTGATATTGGTTATGGAACCAAAAAAGCTCTTGGTCAGTGTGAGGTGTCAGATAAGGATATCTTAGGGTTCCGACATGAATGCCGAATTTTTATGAAGAGTATGGTATCAAAAATTCTCGATAAATCCCCCCTGGCCTATTCCTTCACAAAGGCTATCACATGTTTGGATCCAGAAGTGGCAATTGACAGCAAAGTTGCCAAGAGACGTTTAGGCTTAGCATTGACTCATCTCACTGAATTGAACCGCATTGGTGGCTATGAGGCAGATGCCATTGAAAAAGAGTTCAAAAATCTTTTGGAGATCAGGTCAGTGCAAAACATGCTGAAAGAGTTTGATAGGGATAATGATCGTCTTGACCAGTTCTGGATTAACATAATCGGAGATAAAAGTGGATTTGGCAATTTGAAGAGATTTGTCAAGCTTATCTGCATTCTTTTCCATGGCAACGCCAGCCTTGAGAGAGGTTTTTCTGATAACTCCTCCCTTCTGGTTGAAAATTTAACTGAAGTCTCTTTGGTTGCCCTTCGTACTGTTCGCGATGCGATAAATGTGGCAGGGGGTGTTAAATCCATACTTATCTCTAAGCAATTGATTCACAGTTTTCGAAATGCTCATGCGAAGTACAGCAAAGCCTTAGCAGAGAAGAAGACAGCTAACAAGACTGCAAGAGAAAATGAAAAGAAAGTAAAAGAGGTACTTCAAAAGGTTAAAGAGCTGCAAACCAAAAAAGCCAAACTTCTTGAAAATGCTGAGAAAGAAGTTGCAGGAATCGAAGTGGAAGTGAAATTATTGAAAGAATTATACCATTGACATAATTTATTGGTATGTTGCTTCTAATATTCTGAGTTTTGTCACCTTCATTAAAATTCTATTTGCAAATTTTGTTCTCAGTATTTAGCGGAGCATTTTAATTTCCATCTCCATAGATTTATTCCATGAATGTCAATTTCATTGTCATATAACCAGTTTTGTATATTTTTCTTTGAAATATAACTTGAAGTTGACTTGTTTCTTACACTTGTTACTTACTGCTTTTTACCTGTCATACAACTCAAGGTAGCCATGATAATTTTTTTCATCTTTCTAATATGCGCAAATAATAATAGCAAATTCAATCAAAATGTATCTCGAGCAAAAGTCAATGAAGCCCTGGAAATTTTTTTATGAAAACCTGGAAAACTCAGGGAAAAAAAATCTAGAGATTTGCCGGCCACCCTGTTGTTTCACTTTGAGTTTGTCTGTGTTTCTTAAGAATGTTGTTAACCATGGATTGGTTGTATCCATTTTGTTGTGTGACATTTTGATGTGGGATAATGTTCACAGAATTAATCTAGACAACCTTAAGTTAAAGACTTCCATATAGAAAATTCCAAACTAGATGCTTGTGAAAGTACTCTCTTTCACCAAAACAGAAACCGGCTTATGAATAACAATTAAGGCCCGATACCAAACCCCTCACTGTACACACTGCTCGACCACCCTCAGATAGGAAGGGAATAACCCTCACCCTCCTTCCAGTTGTCCTAACGAAAAAACCTGACCCATTTCTTCTACCTCACACCTTCACACAAGATAAAGGCTTGACCACAATTGGAAATGAAAAAGCCCTCACCCTCCTTACAGACGTCACAACAGAAAAACCCCACCCACACCTTCTCCACCTACACTAAATTCCTCCGCACATTCAGAAAAGATAAAAGCCTGACCACTCACCTTGCCTATTCACTTCCTTTGCAGAGACCCCCTGAGGATGGAGGCTTTGTCTCCAAAATGGTCATTGGGCCTTCCCAGAAATCGATAATCCAGAGCTTCCTGTTTGTCTCTGAGCATGACTTCCACTTGCCGAAAGAGAGCATACAGAATGTTTTTAAACCTCTAATTGAGAGTATTGTTGTAAAGTTTTACTGCAAACAAAAATTGAATTTAAGTTCCATACAAAATGGAAGGACTATAATATTTAAATAGTAATACTTTTGGGTTTTCTTTAAAGTCTATTTTGCCAACTAATATTCATGTTCCCTAGAGATATTACTTTGTTATTTAGCTGCCACTGTTTTAAGGAGGCACTATTATTTCTTACTCATTAGTCTAAGACCATAGCTTTTCCAGGGCAACTGTATTACTGCAAACACACAGCTTATAGTAACAGAGTGGATACAAAGTATTGGTGATACTGTCCCAGCGTTTTTGTAATGCAATAGATTATAGGTGAATGTTTTGACACCCACTTTGTTTTCTAGTTTTATTAGCAGTCCTCCAGAGGAGTTATAAATCTCAATAAGGTCCATAGAGTAATGATAAGGATACCTTTCCGAACAATCCTTGAGGAAATAAATTACTCCAGATTCACACTCAAGGGAATTCCTCTGACGGAACCTGCATCACCTGGTTCCATTTCAAGTTGCTGAAGAGTTAATGTCGTAGTTCGTTTACCCAGAGAGAAATAAAAACTTTATAAAGGGCGTAAGAAAGCCAAAAAAATCGAGAATAAAATCACCAGTGTAATTCACAAATGGTATCAAGCCATAAACAACAACAGTAATAACCCTAAATTAACATTACAATAATAGCAAAGACAATTCGGACTGGTCCTGATAATTACACAAAATAATATTATGATATGTGATACGGTCCATTAACAACAGTCTTGAAGAGAAAGGTCTTCAACCAAGGCATATTACCAGTTTTGACATATGGAAGTGAAACATGGGTGTTAAACACAGCAATAACCCAGCGACTTCAGACTACACAAAGAAGTATGGAACGATGTATGCTTGGAATCACAAGAAGAGACAGGAAACGCAACACCTGGGTTAGGAAGATAACANACTTTTAATATTTAAATTTGGACGACGATCGTCGAAAAAAATTTAAAAAAATATTGGTTAAAAATGAAAACTACGAAACACTTTACTGAAATAGAGCCTTACGAATGACTGAAAAGAGAAATGGAAGCGCTTACTTGAAGAAGGCCTTTGAAAAGAATACTGACCATGGACGACGATCGTCGTTGCTCAGCGTTGAACGTGTTAAGTAATCCTTGATTCAGAATCTAGATTAGTATAAGGTGTTGTTGTAAATGAAGACTTTTTTGGCATAGCTAGATTGTACAGTTGATATATATTTACATTTAAATATTTTTAATTCTGTGATATGTATTTCATACTTTATTCAATGAAAATAATATATTTGTTATATCCCTGAAATATTTCCTGTTAATTACAAATTGAGTCATTCATTATTCTTATATTTTTTTGTAAAAAGGGAGAAAGTAATCCCTTCAGTTAGTGTAACTAATAACTATAAATTATGCTTTCATTACTACATTAATCTAATAAAATACAGTTTCCTTTATTGACTGCTTACATTGTCTTAAAATTCTCTCATTCTTGCATTATGCACTCAATTCATGTTCAGGTGAAGCAGTGTGTCAAACATATGGAACTTTTATGTTTGTAAACTATTTCAGAATATCTATGAAACATAATATCCAATTAATTTAGTTTTTCATACATACTTGTCCCATCTTCATGTTTTTAGAATATATTATTTTATGAAAATGTCATGATTTGTGGTTTTAAAAAATTAGCACCCATAGGAGTAACGTCTGAGGTACTGATTTAGGTCTAATTGTTTGCCTGTGTTCAGCAATACTCTCTGTATATAAAAAAACCTATTCCAGGTCATGTTGAATTAACCCTGAATTTGCAGTTGAAAGGAAGTTGTAAAGGCCCAGGAAACGAGGGAGTTCAGTCCACCCATGGCTTGTATGAAGCTTTGTTGATACATTTGTCAGCATTTTTGACAACAGTGTCTTGTAGCAGAATGAAAATGGTTGAAAGCATCCTTTTAAAGAATATCTTAGAGGGTAATGGGAACTTCTGGTGTACTTTGATGACTACTGACGTTTGGTGTATGATTGCTAGGTAAGGTGGTTATGTACTCAATAGGCAAAAGCATTACTTCATGGAAGGCCATAATAATGGAAATAAAACCTCTTGTACACAGCAGAAGACTAAAAGACGTGGAAGTAAATGAGAGGTTTTATTTCCATTAAGGAAATTGTATTCCTTCCATTTGCTTATCTCAACAAATTCATATGTGATATTTCTAATTCTGATTCGCTCTATTTTCATAACTCCAAAGATTGCTTCTTAACCCCACAATTTTGTTATAAAAAGATTTGACTATAAGTGCATAGAATGACTTATAAAGGCCTCTAGCCTCTTGATTTGAAGCAATATGGAATCAAATAAATTCATCAATCTCTAGTAGAACAACGACACTAATTTTGTTAAAGATTCTGATACAATTCCCAATACTTCTTTTAACTTCTGATATGATACTTCAGATTCAAGCAATGATTGAAATTCATCATTTTTGGTAAGAGTTTGGAAGTAAATACGTAATGAACAAATTATATTCACTAATAAAACATTTAGTGGAATAATTAATGGAAAAGCTTACATTACAGAAAAGGGTATTCTTATCTTAAGAGGTAAAGTTGAAACAAAAAAGGGAACAGTATCTTCATTTAAATCTACCAGCTATCATATTTAGCCTTAAAATTCAGAACAATAATTCAAGATTATTTTATNCCGATTATGATAGAATTTATTGACATACTGCATTAGATTTTGGTTCGGCTCATTTTGTGTTACTTCTAATTTGTTTGCTAAATAAAAGGTTAACGTTTACTGCGTTATTTTACTTTTTCATTATCATCCCACCAATTTCTTTGTTAGGAGGTAAAAAGCTTATGATATAAACACGCGAAAAATGAATTGTGCACGTAAATGTAATCTTGAATCTTCAACTTCGTTCTGTATTACGAAATTTATTTAGAACAATTTTCCGGATAATTGCCGCATTTCGGCGCGCCGAAATGCGGCATGCATTACGGCATCATTTACGTAGATGAAGAAAATGAAAGAAGTGATAAGTGTATTACTATAACGTCACTTTTATTTAGGCTAAAAAATATTGAAATAACCTTTTCCGTCTAATTTATTTAAATAAGCGCCATTCAAAAAGGCTTGTCAGTGGTATCACTACATAAATATGAGAAATCTAAGCCAATTGAAAAATCTATGCTTCTTGTTTGAAAGCATGTTCGCGTATTTCTACGATCCCGATGATAATACATGTTTCTTCTGTTGAACTTGTCAATGCCCCAGGCAAATGCAGCTAGCCTGTGATCACTGCGTAATCCTAGAGCATTCATAAAATACAATATTTTTACTGTTTAATTTCCATTGTTCAATAATGGCTAAAAGTAAAAGAAAATAGTTGACAATTGCAGAAAAAGGGAAAATCATTCAAGACGTGGGGAAGAGCCCATTCAATCTTGCGCCATCTTAATTGTTTTGTATAATGAAGAATAAACATCAAATATTAGAAGAAGGGAAATTTGTACGTAAGGCTCTCAAAAGAAAAAATATCAAGCCATCACCATATAATGAATTGGAGAAGATATTGATAAAGGAATGCGCTCCGCAAATCTTCCCATAAATGCTGTAGTGTTGAAAGAGAAAACAATTCTGGTAGCAAATAGGTTAAGAATAGAAGACTTTAAGGGCACCAGTGACTGGATAGACTTAAGAAGCGCCATGGACTTGAGTAAAGGTCTTTTTGGTGAAAGTGCCGGTGTCGATGAAGGAACTGTTGATTATTGGAAGAGGGACACATTGATAAGGAATTTAAAAGGCTGTCAGCCAAGAGATATTTTTAACTCTGATGAAACGTGCATTTTTTCAACCTTCTCCCATCAGAAACTCTTACTAGCAGAGGAGACAACTGCCATGGTGCCAAGAAAATTAAAGATTGGATAACTGTACGTTTACGTGTAAATTCAGATGGTAGTGAAAAATTGAAACCTCTAATTATAGGCAACTTTGCCAAACCAAGGTGTATAAAAAAATTCCGGACATTGCCATGTAAATATACCAACAATAAAAATGACTGGACGACAGTCATTCCATCTCAAGTGGTCCAATTTTAGAGAGGTGCCACACTTAACCATCACAGATTTCAATGAAATTTTGTGTGAACATTTACTCATATTTTTAATGAATATTGTCCAAGTTTTTTATCCATCGGTGCAATACTTGCTGAGATATAGTCATTTGTTTGACCCCCTACCACAGCCTTCTACAGTACGACAGTTTTTATCAACTTTGAGACATGTTGTCTCACGCAAAATTCCTTTCAGGGAAACAAAACTAGGTATTCTTATACAACTTCTGTTACTCAAAATACAAAAAATAATAAGCAAATGTTCATGAGCCAACTCCATGCAGAGAATTTGAAGCAAAATCAGCCCAAAAAGTTATGGCTCGAAAAAAAATTAAAAGGTTGCAATTTTGTATCTTTGGAAATAAACATAAGATAAACACGAAACTTTGTGCCTCGTAACTACTTAATAAATGGTGTATAAATAAAAAGTTTAATTTTCGTAATACCTCCCGTTAGTTTAAAAATTGAGTGTTAATGTTACGGATTTCGTTACGACACCAAACATTGGGTATATTCAGCTCACATTTACTAAAAAAGACCCTCTCAAAACTATTTCGAATTATTTTTATATGAAAGAGCATGCTTTTATGTCTCTAAAAATGTAGACTTGGTTTTTCATTGTACAAGATTACGTACAAGATGTTGCCATAGCAACATCATCACATTTATTCCTATTTTTAGGGATTTTATTCATTTAGGGATTATATGCATTATATAATTACATTGAAATCTGTGATGGTTGAGCAGAGCACTTCTCTAAAATTGGACCACTTGACATGGAATGGCCCATCTACGTTTAAAACTTTTCGGACATCATTAGATGCAAAAATGGATGGTGCTGATAGAAAAATTCTTCTGTTTATTGATAAATGTCCAGCTCACCCTCCAGATACTAATTTTCTTTGCAATATTAAAGTGGTTTTTCTTCCAGCGAATTGTACTAGTCATCTGCAGCCACCTGAATTGGGTATCATTCATTCAATGAAATTTAAGTAGGCTTTAGTGCTGAAAGAAATATCTTATGTGGAAATGAACAAACATTTGTAACTGAACATCCTTCAAGACATGCACATGGTAACAGCTGCATAGAATTCTGTTAAAACTCAAAAAATATCAAATAGTTCTACAAAGGCTGGATTCAGTTGTAATAATTCTATGGAAATTGATGTAGATGTGCATGTGATTGACTACGAATATTAGGTGAAAATTTCTCCTAATATGGACACAAATTTTGAATAGTTTGTCCGATGGGATGATCTTGAGAACACCTCTGATTCTCCAGAGGTTGTAGAAGAAATTTGTGATGCCAAAACCTTACAGGAAGAAGGTGAAATAGTAGATGAAGAAACAGTATAAAAAGAAGAATCCATTCCAAAATTTGGTGAAGTTTTTTAAGCACTTGAAGTTGTTAGAAGATATTTAAATTCTTTTGATGTCGACAGCACTACTATTTCANAATATAAAAAATTAAATTTGGAACTGAAAGAAAGTAGAATTGAAGAACTTTATGGAAAGTTCAAGAATTAGGCATACTTGGATTCCATATTTACGCAACAATAAGTCCAATAAATTCACATTAAATACCATATTTAAGTGTTATTAAGCTCTAAAGATTTTAGTTTTATTAGTAGTCCAATTAACTTGTGTTTATCTATGTATCATTAATCATCAAAAGTGGAAAGAATTATCAAAGATGAAAGATTAAGTTTTAAAGAAAAAATTTCTAGGAATAAATTTTTGAATCAGTGATTAGGTTAAAAATTCTCTGATTTCAATACCCAAAAAAGTTATGATGTTTGCCATTCTCTATTGTTCCATCACTGTCAGTAGTGAATGAGATTGTAATCAAACACTTATAATCTTTGTGTTATTTAATCATGCATGTCTTTGTAATACATATATGCAAAGAGGTAAACAAAAGGACGCATGATTTTTTTCATAGGAATTGAAATTCACAGTTATAAATCAAATAAACAAAATAAGATTATTAAAAGCTTTAAGGTTTACTTGAGCCAATCATTGCCTTGGCCAGAGGTTAATGTAATGAGATTCATTGATCATTGGGTTCTCTTAAATAACTACCATCAATAATGTTCTCTGCAGCCTACATTAACCCTTTAAACAAATTATAATAATGTATGAAAATGTCCATTCTCCTCTCTCTTTCATGTGATTCTACTAGTACTTTTCATATTGTCTGTGCATTGGAAGTTTAATCATACATTTATTCAACCAAATCTGCATGAAAATTTTGAAAAAGTGAAAAAAGTTTTGTCTCTTGTTCAATCTTAGTTCTGGGTAACTTAAATTATTAAGGAATCATACTCAATTTATGTACAAGGTTTAACCCTTAAGCTGCAGGAAAAATGTATTTCTACATTTGACCTGCTCTTTCTTCCTCGTTCTTGTCCTTTCCCAATTTTATGGCCTCTCAATGAAATGCCCAAAGGCTCACTCTTCTCTATTGTTCTAGATTGAGAAAATCCAATGGATTTTGCACCTCGGGGGAAACCCGAATTTGGTAATGCATACCCTCTCTTATATTTTTCTTCGCTCTACTCCTGAGTTTTGGCTGCATTCAAGTGCATTCTATACGTAGAGTAAATGTAGTTCTACTCAGTTACTTTAATTGCGATTATCATTGTTTAAATAAGCAACGTTTATATAAATCAAGATACTATGGATAGAGGAAGATTATGAATCTCCTCAATCTAATAAGAAGAAAATATCTGCAAAGGATGTCTTTCTGGAAATGTTGTTTCGTTTCAATAGTGAGATTTCTGATACATCCAGTAGGTTGTGCGATAGTGAGCACCGCACTATGTTTAGAAAATTTTTTTAAATATTTTCTCTACCTTAAAGAGTTATAGACAATTACAATAAAANAATTAGTATTAAATTAGATTTAGAAATGGCAACACCGTGGGTACCCAACAACGAACTATCTATTGTATGTTATGGGCGTAAAAATATGTAAGAGCCATCCCACTTGCCCTCTAGACTCCAATGGACCAGAAACGTGGACCCAAGTCATCAACATGCTGTCTTCCGCCCCATCCTCTCAACAAGCGGGACCATAGACCAATCAAAACGTAAGTGCTGTTGATAATTCCAATTCTCGGTTGCACCTTAATTCTAAGCGTACTGCCCCTTCTGATGATTTTATTTACTGTATCCCGCAAGAAAAAAACCCACTCAGTTGATCAAATCAATAGTACAATTCGACTATCAAACTCTTTTGCACCATTAACCTCTTTGGACCCAAACTTTGCAATCCAACTTTAATCCAGCTCCACGTTCGACTCCAGCCGCAACTAAGCCCAAGATTCCCTCTTTGAAAATCATTTACAATAGCGATTGGTCTAAAATCATTAAAAATGTAAAATCTGTTTGTAAATTCCCTCCTATCTGCCAAATGATTAACAATAACCTTATCCTAGTTAAATGTCAATCAATCAGCGATTACCTGGCTGCTTTAAGCAAACTCAAGTCTGACAACATAGAATTTTATACCTATCAGTTACCAGAAAAACGAAATAGGGACTTTGTAATTAGGAACCTGCCTATCGATTTTAATCCTGAAGTCATCAAACAAGAACATTCTGAGCAAAATTTCAAAGTTGTTAATGTAATGCAAATGACCACCAATCGCCCTCTTAATGGTGACATCAACTCTGCCAAAATTGAAAGAAGACTTATTCCATTATTTAAAGTAACCCTCTCCAGTGATAATGACTTCGAAGCTTTTACCAAAATTAACTCATTTGATGGAATGCAAGCTAAGATTCTACCATTCTCGAAACCAATTGCACCTCCCCAATGTCTCAACTGTTTACAATTTGGGCATACCAAAAATTACTGCGCCCTAAAACCCAACTGCTCTAAATGTGGCCTTAACCATCATGTGACCAATTGTGATAGCAGACATGAAACCAGCCCCAAATGTTTCAATTGCGGTGGCACACATACTGCCACCTACAAAGGTTGCCCTAAATTTATTGAACTTAGAAAGAATATGAAGCAGAAACTAGAAGCCCTTCGTTCTCATGCTGCACTACAACTTATTCCTACAGCCTCAGCTTTCCCCACTCTTAATCCTCCTACCAAAACTTTTGCTTCAGTTAAGACCCAGAATAAAAATCTTATTCCTCAGAACTCTACTAGGCCAATTGTCAACTCTTCCATCAATGATCAAAACACAGATGAAGAAATGATTGATGAGTTCCTCAACATATGGCAAAAATTGCAAATGGCCAAAACTAAAACCGAAAAGCATTCAATATTTCTGATTGAGATGCTCAAATTCTTAAAATGAATAATTTAAACATCATGTTCTGGAATTGTTGTGGGTTGAAAAACAAAATTTCTGAATTACTAACCTTTATGAATCAGAGTGATATACATATATGTTGCATTCAGGAAACCAAATTAGATAATAGTATTAGATTAAGTACCCCTAACTTTAAGTTCTTAAGATTAGATAATAATCGTATTGGAAGTGTTGGTTTATTAATTAAAAATAACTTAGATTTTAAGGTACTCCCAAGTCCTAAAATAAGCAAAATAAATATTTTAGGTATTGAAATCTTAATAGACAATAACCCCCTTAGGATATATTCTGTTTATGTACGGTCAAATAACCTAAAAGCCAGTGATCTCACATTCTTAGCTGATTCACAATATCCATCCCTCTTCTTAGGAGATTGGAATGCCAAGCATCCTTCTTGGGGCTCATCTACCCCAAATCCCAATGGCAGAACTTTGTTCAAATTCATCACCAATCATAATTTAATATTTCACTCACCATTCGCCCCACCTTCCAAAATGCTATTCATTCTGACCTACTTGATTTTGCAATTACTAACAGTGTACTAAATATCTCACCACCCTTAATATTCTATGAACTATCATCTGATCATTACCCCTTGCTAACAACAATTTTCGGAAAAGCATCAACTAATTCAACCAACTACCATTCCAAACACACCAATTGGAATAAATTCTGTGATTACATCAATGACAAAATTCACCTCATCCCTCAGATTAACGACCCAATCACAATAGACAAAATTGATAGCCATCTTGAACTTTTAAATAATCTTCTTGCAGCAGGTAAACATCACGCCTCTAAAATTCTTCCAAGATTACCTTTAGATTATGTTCTTTTACCCCAAAATATTAGGGACCTCATAAATTCAAGAAACAAACTAAAAAGAATTTTCTTCAGATATAAAAATCCTATTGATGGCCTTCTTTTAAAAGACCTAAACAAGGTAATTAGTAAAAAAATTCGTGACTTCAAAAACTCTCAATGGGAAAATTATTTATCAACAGTTTCTTTCAATGACCAGA
>KZ309529.1:0-35422 GCA_000376725.2 Ladona fulva
AAATTCATATTTATCGATGACCAGGAGCTGAAGACTCAGTATTTACATTTTGTATCATGAAATGATCAAATTGGTGCCAATATCATCATAGGCTTCAGCAATTGGTCTCGATATTTATTTCGCTAAATAGTAATCTTCATAGATTAAGTCAATTAAAACTGAAGTAACTTTGGGGAATCTCTAAATGGTTTCGATAGAATTTACAGCATATAGTCCTTGAAAGAAAGCCTTACCTATAAAAAAGTCTTTTTTTTCCATGAATCACCTCTACGAAGTACCAAATGTTTGGTTATTGATAGATTTGATTTTTTATGTAATATTTCTGTAACATTTTTTGTTTTGTATCCATCCCTATAAAAGGAGATAAGAAAGATTAATTGATAACATGTAAATAAAAACCTACGCGATTGCCTTAAAAATTCATTAAAAATTTAAGCTCACCAAAATGAGAGTGCCGATAATTAAGCAGGAGATTGTTTCCAGAACTCTGATAATGCTACCTTTGTACATCTGAAGACTGGTAGTATATTATATTGACCCATTGGTCTTAATATGAATAAAAGACGGAAGAAAGAATTTTTCTATGCATTGTTATTTATATGAACCTGCCGAAATATAATTTGGTGAATACCTATATATCGTATATATTATTTATCGCTAATCACAACATTGGGACTAATGTCTTATCAGTTTCTTATCTTTGTTATTCATAGTAATGTAAAGGAATCGAAATTCATATGTATCGATGACCAGGAGCTGAAGACTCAGTATTTACATTTCGTATCATGGATTGATCAAATTGTTGCCGATATCATCATAGGCTTCAGCACTGGGTCTCGATATTTATTTCACCAAAATAGGAAAACTTCATAGTTTGACTCAATAAAACTGAAGTAACTGTGAGGAATCTAAAAATGCTTTCGATAGAATTTACAGCATATAGTCGGTAAAATAAACTGCTACCTATTAATAATATCTTACATATTTTTAAGGTTCACCTTGACGGAATGTACTTCTGTTTATGTATAAATAATTGTCAATTTTAAGATCATATTATTGTCAGATTCACTGGTGGTTTTTCGAGGTTCCCAATGAAAGTAATAATATAGTTCGTTAGATAATTAATAAGTTAAAATAACCTAGGAGCCCTAAAAATTCAATTAAATGTATGCTTACCTAAGAGATCAATTCCAATCCAATAAAAAACTCAGGAGCGTTACTTCTCTAACTCTGTGAAACTTTCTTTTTTATTTCTAAATTGTACTTCCAGAATTTTTCTTAATCTGACTTAGACAGGAACGTGGTTCCTTATGTGATGTGTAAGAACTTTTTCTTGGATACAATTTTCCTGCGCTATTATATGCTATAGGGAAAATTTGTTAGTAAAATCATCAATTTTATCTAATTCGATGTCCAAATTAGAATTTAAAATAAGAACATTCATTAACATTTAGATTTAAAGGCTTACCTTTTTCTTTATTATGCATCTCAATAATGAGGAGGAACTTCTTCTAAATATCTAATGAAAACGAAAAAAGCTTTATTTTTGAAAAGAAATTAAGCATTTACCATGCTATCTATTGATTGGAAAATGATTAGGTCTGCATTGGCTACTGTCCTTATTTGTTTCAATTTTTCCAGATACGTATTCTGCAAAAGGTAACAAAGAGAAAAACATTTAACACAATTGCACGGTCTACTGAAAGTTAATTGATTATTTATTAGTACATGCTACACTTTTAACTAGTAGCTAATTATGATTTTATCCATCAGCTCTAAAAGATGTATGATGTTTGTCGAAAATTCAAATTGGCTAAATTGGAATAATTTTTGAATGTGTGATGGAGTCTCAGTCGAGTGTTTTTATATCATAATGATGTCATAAAAAAGCTCCAGGTCATTACTGACCCCATCAAATATTCTAGGTAGATCTTTGTAAACGAAACCCCATCTAGCATTATCCTAAATGCGCTCGATACCCAAAGGATTTTTTTCAAATTTGGGCACAATGAATTATTTTTACATTTTAACATATCTGCAGGAGCGATATATGCGGAACTCTGTTAATGTTTTCATATTTAATTCTGAAATTGACCTTAAAAATCGCCGTGATATGGCTCAACTTTAATTGTGACTATTTATTTAGCATCAACGTTTTTTTGTGAAACATTTAGAAAAAAGATGAAATTTTGACATTTAAAACAGTATCCCCTTCATAAGAAAGTTCAACGGCATTGGTTGACCTTTCCCATACCAAGAGATTTTTATTCAGTAACCCCTACTCCATTGATTGAGAATGGATCACATTCATTTTTTTAGAAATTCTTTCACGATCCTTTTACCTCATTCTTAGGATTAGTGTATAGGATTAAATTAAATAAGCATAATCTATAACTTATATACGTTTGTTGTTTATTAATGGATTAATCATTGCACAACTGCTTGTTTTTGCTCTCAGAGTATGAAAAAAGCTTGCATATATTCTCAGCTTGGATGTATCTGATGATATTGTCGAAGTGTACACTTCGATTCAATGTTGTTTCCAGCAATTGTATCTTGTTAATACAAATATTTTTTTCAACGTGTTTTGATCCCTATACTAGTGTTTGCAAACAATTCAGACCTCAGGGACCACGAAATGTTCAATTAAGTTATCTTCACTAACTAAAATGTTTTTATTTTAAGGTGCAATCTAAGGAATATTAGTCCAATCATTTTTTGATGTTGCTCAAAACAAGAAATAAAGATATTGCATCAAGCTTTGCTGTTTTGTCTCGTGTAAAACATAGAGATTAACAGCATTAAAGAGTTCCATCCTAAGGAAAAGAACTATCAACTCGGAATTCTACAAAGCGTTCAGCTATAAAGTTTTAAAACGCACTGCTGGAAGGAAACAAAAAAAACAATATGGGATGTAATTGGATTCGGCAATTCAGTCAGAAGAATATCATTACACATGATCACCCTCAAGGAAGGGCATTTATTGTATTAAACGGTAATAAAGGATGGAATAGTTGGATTAGTTGGCTTTTTAGGTAACACAGACTGGAAAAATAATTTGGAGAAAATAGACTTGACAGAGTATGTAGTCTCATTGTTAAGATAAATGGGCGTTACAATGTTCAGATCATATAAGTTTATGCAGAAACAGCGTCAATCGGCGAAGAGATTATTAAAAAGTTCTACCAGTCACTCGGCGCTGGACATCATAAGGAGGTCCTCAACTATAAAATCATCCTTGGCGATTTTAACGTTCGTGTAGGTGACAAGAAGCAGATGATGCTGTCACTGGGCAATATGGACTATATCATCGAAATTAACAAGGTCACCGCCTGCTGGATTAAGCAGCGTTCACCAATATGTACCTAACAAACACTTATTTCAGAAAAATTGAGAATTATTTTAGAATGGAAGGCAATAAGATGGTTTTATGAGGAAAACACGAGGTAAATATTAAAACTTAGTAGAAAATCGGAAAGATTTCCAGTTGAAACTAAAAGATACGTTTTCAGAACTTTCACAATAAGAGCTGGAAACTAATGTCATGGAAGTCGTGAAGGCAGCTGAAGAAGAAGTGGCAAGCTCACCAAAAGCATAAAAGCTTAGAAAGGTCAGCGGCAGAGCCAGGAGAATAATGAAATAACGATAGTAGCTGAAGAACTCAGGCATTTCAGGCAAATATTCCACAAAGTAACCACCAAAAGTTGCTAATATTACATTCTGAAAAATACATCTAATACCACATGTGAAGAATGTATTGCTGAATACCTAATTCTTCACCATAGAAGTTACTTTGATATACGCCTAAAAAATAAAGTGAAGTGAAATTCATTATTTGGCAATATTCTTAAATCGAGAGGAAATATTTCGGGCAACGCTGATTTCAAACAAAATTAGTAGTTTGAAAAACTTTGGGATAAGAACAACGAGTAAACCCCTAAGAGGTACGTATTATGATTAATTGTTTTACGGAAAATGGCTTTAAAATATTAAAGTAACCTCATAAATGAAGTGTAGACGCATGAATGTATAGCTGACTTTTTAACCCATTACACTTATCAAAAACATGAAAAAATCAAATATGTTACCCAACTAATACGAGTTGGAGCCCAATAGTTATCAATAACATATGTCCTGCTTCTGTTACAAAGGTGCAATTCCTCAAAGAAAAAGCTATCATTGAATACAATACTGCCCATATCCGTCGCTAACATATGAAAACCAGAGTATTAAGTAAATGTATTTATGAGATCAAATCATTCCAAAGTAACAAATAATTATTAAATATGTCGATTTTTAGATAGCATTATGCTAAATTACGTGTGGTAAATTTATGTTGGTATTAGAAAAAAGCATCTAACTTCGTCACTGTTAAGGACAATATGATTTTTCTGCTCTAAATATATTTGAACAAATATCAAATCTGCATTCAATTTTGACAATTAAAACCTAGATTTTCACATTCCGTATTTTCTCTAAAACGTGAGTGATTTGCCGATCTTATATAACTCCAATTACTGTTGTTATTTTCCCTTAAGGAATGCAACGAGTATCAATGGGAATAGTTTCGGCTAAAAACTCAATTTAGTGTTCTTTCTAACATCGCTAAACGTTGTGAGAACCTTTTGAATATTTTGTCATAGGTTCATATTCTTGTGTAAACAGCAGGAAGGGAGGCAGGCGAGAGTAGGACGAGATTCCTCCCTACTTTAAGTCGTAACTCTAGTTTTAAATAGTTTCCACACCTACGGTACAATATCACTAATATGCATTGCGATATAATTTACCTGTAGTTGCTGACATTCATTAGTTTGGACATCCAGGTGCATGCCAGCGAATGGCGGGTATGCATCCTTACCAGTGGTTTTCAGAAATAAAATAAGAATGAGTTATGCCTTCTATTCGCAAGCGAGAGTATCAAGGAAGTCAACGTTTCGATTGCATGATCATAAAATCTATATAGATTTAATAAAAGAGGATGTTTCACAGAATTACCTAAATTTTCAGTTTTGTAAGTATAGTAGTGAAATTATTTGACGTTTTTTTTAGGTTCTGAAATCGGAAACGATGGATGATCCTTGGAGAAATAATATGGATGATGTAGGTTAACTAAGATCTTAACAATCTGTTATATGTTAAGATTTTAGCTAACCCAAACCATCAAAATAATCGGCTTCTGATGATTGGTTTCTCCTTGTGCTGATGTAGTGAACACGATATTCCGTTCAAATCGTCCATCTGATCATCGCTTCCTTCCTTTCATATTGCATTCAATGCTATTATAATATATATTTCTATAGCGTTGAGGAAACAGTAATTCTTAAGCTAAGGTGTCATTTGGTCTTCTCTAAAATTTCGATCTATGTCGATTTACCTTGAATTATTCCAACATACATACGTATGACTCGTTTGCAGTAATTCGGCCGTTCTTCGATCTTGGTAATGTTTGCAGTCTTTTTCGGAAGTATATAAAAGATCAATCCGCCGGAAATATAAGATGCAGGGGCAAGTAACACCTGGGGAGTTCTCCTCAACTAAGGACGTCTGTTCGACTAAATGCAGCTAGGGTATAGGATGTGGTCGTTTGGACTGTGCGCAAGTTGCCTGTTATGCTTTAGAGGGCACTTTATAGGCGGTAATATGGGTGGCGAATTTTGCAATAGGAACTGTAGCTGCACTGGGGTAGTTGTTAGGTTAGGTTGGGTGGGGGAGAGGAATCAGGCTGTGGTACTTTTTAGGTTAGGTAAAATCTTTAGGGTGAGTTAAAGTCAGTTGCTAGGAGCGGCATAGGAAGCGGGGCTTCCCAAGTCATCACCTTCTTTTTCTTTTACTTTTATAGGGAGTGAATTTGAAATTCTCATGTAATTAATTTGGGAACTTTAATGCGTCTCTTTTTTCTATGCTGACGTGTCTCATCGTTCCAAAGGGAGTTGATCAGAGGGTCGTTGATATTTGGGAGTTTCAGTTGGAATTTTTCTATTGCTTTGGCCACATGGTTGGAAACTGAGGTTATGTTATGGTATTTCTTGATTTCTGCTAGTGAGACTATATTGCTTTCGTTCTCTTTATACGACTTTCTTGATTGCTTAATAGAGTATTTTGGTGAAGTTCTTAAAGTAGATCAACATTAATCTATCTGAGGTGATCATAGCGAGAAAGATTACTTAAGATGATTAAAGATTAATTAAGATTATTATGTATTACATGTGCATGAAAGGTGGGAATGGTGCACGAGTACATCTTAATGGTTAAGTTTTCGAACCACGTTTATCAATACTACTGCTACGTTAAGTTCTACAAAGAAATTTAGTGACATACATCGTTCACTAATAGAGACTGGAAGGGGTTGAAAGAGCTAATCCTTACTAATAACTCCGGATCGTTTATTTTTAGTGAGTTACTAACATGCGAAATTCATCAGTGAATATAATTCGCGAAACAAAGAATCTATACACATATTTTTAGAAGGACATTTTAATTAAGCTCATTGTTTAGCAAAAGGATTTTGAATAGAATCCTTAAATGTGTACCATTGGAATCTAGCTATTATAGAGGAATTGTATGTATGATGCATAACATAGACATTTAAGAGAGAATTTGGGATGAATTCCCATTATCACTGATTTTTCATTATAGGTAAATCGAAGAAAACGTGGTTATTGCTTCCATTACCTCTTTTTTAAAGCTCACCAACTCAAATATTTATGATGCTGATTTCTTAGGTTTTTAATCCTGAAAACGAAATAGCCATGAAGGATTTAATTCTTGTAGATTTCAGTAGCTGAGCTAAGATTAAAAGCAAATCTAATACATTGTCTCAAGTAGTAAAATCACTCCTAATCCCTTTAAAAGTTTTTAACATATCGATTTTTACATTTTACCACATATCTCAAATCAATTCTATTTCTTCTGTCATGAACCGCATGTCAGAATTTCAATGAAATCCTCGAATTATATTTCAGCGATTGGACTCTCAATCCTTACGTCGAACAGTGGGCTAGAATCGAAAAAAGCTGGCCAAGAGGCAAAAAATGGTTTTTTAGAGTGAGAAACGTGAGACGTCGCTTAGGTATTCAGAGAAGATTGAATTTTGTTGTTCTGTCTTTTATTTTTCGTTATTTGTGCGCGTCAAAAAGATACAGAGTGTCAAACTTGGGCAATTTTTACAGAAAAGAATGTTCTCGGATTTTTCTAAAAAACCTTTAAGTACTCTGCGATGCAGACGTGATTTAAAAAAATGATGGAAAAACCGATTATGCCATATTTTAGTATGATTTCTGATCTTTTGATTCGTGATAGCTTTGAGCTCAAAAATGGGCCTCTACTCATATTACGCAACAAAATGGCGGACACCTTTTTCGCCAAAATTTTTGAGATGAAGTGAGGAAAGCAACTAAGAAAACAGCGCTTAACTATCTAGTCGCTTATAACACCTCAATGTCTATGGTTTCTAAATATAGATCGTGAAGAAACTGTTACAACTGTCAAATCTTCTCAAATTTCTATCATTGGCATTGAGCATTATATATGAATGCCTATAATGGAACAATAAGCAATCTAAATTACTCATGAATTCCATACTAAGCCCTTATGAATATTAACCAGTATTCGAGTCCTATTCAATCATTACGAAATACCTAGGTACATTTCCCTTTTTTATTTGAATTGGTTAACAAATTCTTACCTCAAAAGCATAATCTTGCTTATTTTTAATATGATACTCAATTTTACCCATTCGAAGATTCCCTTCAATATCGCAATGCAATGTATTATTTCCACACTGGAATCGTTACATTTACCCCTGTAACACTTACTCCAAATGCGATTGGACTCATCCATGTCATATTCTACCAGCTGCTCACCCCCATATTGAAGTCGCTTAATGAATAAGGATTGTCTTTGTCTATTTAAGTACCCTGCAAGCCGCCTTTCGGCGTGAGGCAGGGGGTGCATGCAACATGACTCTATATCCCCAATCGATTACTATCTTGTATCGTTCGCGGAAAAAATGAGTTCTTGAAAGGACTTGTTCTAGAATCTATTTCTCTAATCTTTTTCGCAGTAATGGAACGGCCTATGTTGCATAGTGAACGAATTATATCGGCTACATTATCTGTGAACATGCTTTCTCGAAATTTATGCAGTAATTAATTCTTTGTTGAAATCATTTACCTGCTAAAGATTCCCATTTTGCGCCCTGAAGCATTTGAGCGACGCTCACTGATTTATCGAAGCAATTCTTCACAAAAAGTATACCCTTTACCTGCACCTTTTCTAATTCTGGAATACAACAGTCATCGGCAGGATCCTATAGACTACACGTGTACACAATATGTGGTCTAACTAACGCAAAATAACATTGCTCGCGAACATTTTCGTCGCTCAGACCGACAATTCTCTTAACCAGGCCGAGTTTCTTAAGTGCTTTTTCGCATATATTTTGGCTGCGGTATATATACATGAGGCTGACTATATTCAGTGTAGTAAGGGAAAATGGGGTTTCCACTGATACCTGACCTAAAAACCTTTTCGAAAGAAATATCTTTCATTGGTATCCCTCCAATTTGAATTTATGAAATTGATATCACTGCTATCTGTCAGCTGGAAAAGAATATATTTGTTAAATNTTTATTATTTAATTTATACTATTAGAGGTAAAGAGATGAAGTTTATGTCAATCGATAATATGGATGATGGAGGATAATATGGAAGGAGAAATAATATTGATGATGTAGGTTAACTAAGTACTTAACAATCTATTCTATGTTAAGATTTTAGCTAACCCAAACCATCAAAATAATCGGCTTCTGATGATTGGTTTCTCCTTGTGCTGATGTAGTGAACACGATATTCCGTTCAAATCGTCCATCTGATCATCGCTTCCTTCCTTTCATATTGCATTCAATGCTATTATAATATATATTTCTATAGCGTTGAGGAAACAGTAATTCTTAAGCTAAGGTGTCATTTGGTCTTCTCTAAAATTTCGATCTATGTCGATTTACCTTGAATTGTTCCAACATACATACGTATGACTCGTTTGCAGAAATTCGGCCGTTCTTCGATCTTGGTAATGTTTGCAGTCTTTTTCGGAAGTATATAAAAGATCAATCCGCCGGACATATAAAATGCAGGGTCAAGTAACACCTGGGGAGTTCTCCTCAACTGCGGACGTCTGTTCGACTAAATGCAGCTAGGGTATAGGATATACGTTAAGCTCTACAAAGAAATTTAGTGACATACATCGTTCACTAATAGAGACCGGAAGGGGTTAAAAGAGCTAATCCTTATTAATAACTCCGGATCGTTAATTTTTCGTGAGTTACTTACATGCTAAATTCATCAGTGAATATAATTCGCGTAACTAAGAATCTATACACATATTTTTAAAAGGACATTTTAATTAAGCTCATTGTTTAGCAAAAGGATTTTGAATAGAATCCTTAAATGTCTACCATTGGAATCTAGCTATTATAGAGGAATTGTATGTATGATGCATAACATAGACATTTAAGAGAGAATTTGGGATGAATTCCCATTATCACTGCTTTTTCGTTATAGGTAAATCGAAGAAAACGTGGTTATTGCTTCCATTACCTCTTTTTTAAAGCTCACCAACTCAAATATTTATGATGCTGATTTCTTAGGTTTTTAATCCTGAAAACGAAATAGCCATGAAGGATTTAATTCTTGTAGATTTCAGTAGCTGAGCTAAGATTAAAAGCAAATCTAATACATTGTCTCAAGTAGTAAAATCACTCCTAATCCCTTTAAAAGTTTTTAACATATCGATTTTTACATTTTACCACATATCTCAAATCAATTCTATTTCTTCTGTCATGAACCGCATGTCAGAATTTCAATGAAATCCTCGAATTATATTTCAGCGATTGGACTCTCAATCCTTACGTCGAACAGTGGGCTAGAATCGAAAAAAGCTGGCCAAGAGGCAAAAAATGGTTTTTTAGAGTGAGAAACGTGAGACGTCGCTTAGGTATTCAGAGAAGATTGAATTTTGTTGTTCTGTCTTTTATTTTTCGTTATTTGTGCGCGTCAAAAAGATACAGAGTGTCAAACTTGGGCAATTTTTACAGAAAAGAATGTTCTCGGATTTTTCTAAAAAACCTTTAAGTACTCTGCGATGCAGACGTGATTTAAAAAAATGATGGAAAAACCGATTATGCCATATTTTAGTATGATTTCTGATCTTTTGATTCGTGATAGCTTTGAGCTCAAAAATGGGCCTCTACTCATATTACGCAACAAAATGGCGGACACCTTTTTCGCCAAAATTTTTGAGATGAAGTGAGGAAAGCAACTAAGAAAACAGCGCTTAACTATCTAGTCGCTTATAACACCTCAATGTCTATGGTTTCTAAATATAGATCGTGAAGAAACTGTTACAACTGTCAAATCTTCTCAAATTTCTATCATTGGCATTGAGCATTATATATGAATGCCTATAATGGAACAATAAGCAATCTAAATTACTCATGAATTCCATACTAAGCCCTTATGAATATTAACCAGTATTCGAGTCCTATTCAATCATTACGAAATACCTAGGTACATTTCCCTTTTTTATTTGAATTGGTTAACAAATTCTTACCTCAAAAGCATAATCTTGCTTATTTTTAATATGATACTCAATTTTACCCATTCGAAGATTCCCTTCAATATCGCAATGCAATGTATTATTTCCACACTGGAATCGTTACATTTACCCCTGTAACACTTACTCCAAATGCGATTGGACTCATCCATGTCATATTCTACCAGCTGCTCACCCCCATATTGAAGTCGCTTAATGAATAAGGATTGTCTTTGTCTATTTAAGTACCCTGCAAGCCGCCTTTCGGCGTGAGGCAGGGNTCTTAGCGAAATTTTCCAATTAACACAGATGAACCAGTAAGGGTGACTTTGCGCAAGATGGTGGGCACCCAGAAAAAATCCCAAGGAAGAATGGACTTGAAAAACGTGTGACGGAAACGGGAAACGATTCCGTTATTTTCCCTTAAGGAATGCAACGAGTTATATCAATGGAAATAGTCTTAGGCAAATACTTAATTAAGTGATATTTGTAGCATCGCTTAATATTTTTGTAAGAAGATAAATGTTTTAGAATTTTGTAATAAGTTCATTATATTTCGTAAACATAGTAGGAGGGGATGTAAGCTAGAGTAGAACAAAAGTCGTCACTACTCTAAGTCGTAACTCTAGTTTTAGATAGTTTTCACACCTACGGCACAATTTCACTCAAATGCAGTTCGAGTAGAAGGCACCTATAAATAATTTACCTATAGTTCGAAAAATGATGGCTGATTCAGGGAGTAATAATACGAATATTGTAAGTTATCCAAACGCTTAGCAATCTAATAAATGATAAAAATTACATAGAATGTTAAGACAATTATTTACATAATAGTTTCGAAACACAAAATTTGTGGTTGTATAATATTTCATTTTAATTTACTTATCAAATTGAAATTAAGGAACTCTATGTTCGAATTATACTAGTAGAGGTAAAGAGATGGAGTTTACATAATCGATACCAAACGCCGAAGATTCAGACGTTACATTTTTAATCACGGATTATTCAAAATGCCCATCAATCATCATTTTCCCCAGCAGTCGGTCTCGATCTAGACTTCATGAAATAAGAAGCGTTCAAATTCCGCTTCAATATAGATTGATGATTCTGTATGAAAGTTTTCTACCCGATTTTTATGTATTTATCATCCATAGCTAAAATGGATGATTCTGTACCTTTTTGCAGGTTTTACAAATATATCGATTCAATATCGATACATCGAAGGACTATATACTCAACTTTAGTACTGTTATAATCTAAATTATGAAAAACATAATAAAATTTATTATTTAATTTATACTATTAGAGGTAAAGAGATGAAGTTTATGTCAATCGATACCGATCGCCGAAGATTCAGACGTTACATTTTATATCACTGTGTAATCAAAATGCCCATCAATCATCATTTTCTCCAGCAGTCGGTCTCGATCTAGACTACATGAAATAAGAAGCGTTCAAATTCCGCTTCAATATAGATTGATGATTCTGTATGAAATCTTTAAATAATTTATGAAAAAATTACAGCAGACATCCATAGCTAAAATGGATGATTCTGTACCTTTTTGCAGGTGATATAAATATATCGATTCAATATCGATACATCGAAGGACTATATACTCAACTTTAGTACTTCGTAGTACCGTACTAATGTTGAGCATGGAGTCATCCTTTGAATTCTATACACAGTTGATTTATGTTTTCCTGTAAAGAGAACAACCTGAAATCATAAAATGGCAGTCTCTATCGTTCCCATTTATGCGCAAATGAAAATTCTATCTTAGTAGGGACCTGATAATATTCTGCGCCCAATCTAAAGGAATATAAATCAAAACAGCATGTCTATTTTATTTTCTTTCTTAATCTTCCCGAGAGCGTGCGTGATCTAAATTTTTCCGATGGTATCCATCTGGAAAGGATTTCGTTATTTTCTCTTAATGAATATAAAGAATAACATCGGTCGAAATAATTTAATACAAAGCTCCTCCATCTGTGATTTACGTTTAGCTTTTTTTCCTTTCTACGTGGTGTTAATTTTGAGAAAAGTTCCATACTGCTAATAAAGCGTGTCGCCAACGTAATAAAAAATTGGCCCTCTCTGACAATCTCCTCCAATATTCTAAAAGAATAAACGTCTTACAATGTTCTGACTTCTCCGAACAAGCTATACTTAAATAGATCGTAATCAAACACGGACATAGGTTTTCGAATTAACGTAAGGTAAATGACTAATAAAGATATGGCAAACATTTACTTTCGAATTTACCCGAAACCAATCTCGAAATAAGTAAAGTACTTTTTCGACGGATATAGAATATGCGAGTACGTTTGTATAGAGGAAATTCTTCTACCTTTTGCAGCGGTAGGGCTGTCCATCGTTGGATGTAGCCATCTGCGTCGTATTAACACTTACCTGTGCGTTTTTTTATTCCCTCGGCGATTCCAATTCTGCAAGGTGTGGGGCTCTGAGATAAGTTGTCAGGCTCTCTAGAAAATGGAGAATAAAGTCTGTTCAATTATGCTGTTTCGATTTTATTCCTTATCCCTATAATATAAAAACGTTGGTTAGAAATTTTAACATCTGAAATAAACAGCGCTTAACTATCTAGTCGCTTATAACACCTCAATGTCTATGGTTTCTAAATATAGATCGTGAAGAAACTGTTACAACTGTCAAATCTTCTCAAATTTCTATCATTGGCATTGAGCATTATATATGAATGCCTATAATGGAACAATAAGCAATCTAAATTACTCATGAATTCCATACTAAGCCCTTATGAATATTAACCAGTATTCGAGTCCTATTCAATCATTACGAAATACCTAGGTACATTTCCCTTTTTTATTTGAATTGGTTAACAAATTCTTACCTCAAAAGCATAATCTTGCTTATTTTTAATATGATACTCAATTTTACCCATTCGAAGATTCCCTTCAATATCGCAATGCAATGTATTATTTCCACACTGGAATCGTTACATTTACCCCTGTAACACTTACTCCAAATGCGATTGGACTCATCCATGTCATATTCTACCAGCTGCTCACCCCCATATTGAAGTCGCTTAATGAATAAGGATTGTCTTTGTCTATTTAAGTACCCTGCAAGCCGCCTTTCGGCGTGAGGCAGGGGGTGCATGCAACATGACTCTATATCCCCAATCGATTACTATCTTGTATCGTTCGCGGAAAAAATGAGTTCTTGAAAGGACTTGTTCTAGAATCTATTTCTCTAATCTTTTTCGCAGTAATGGAACGGCCTATGTTGCATAGTGAACGAATTATATCGGCTACATTATCTGTGAACATGCTTTCTCGAAATTTATGCAGTAATTAATTCTTTGTTGAAATCATTTACCTGCTAAAGATTCCCATTTTGCGCCCTGAAGCATTTGAGCGACGCTCACTGATTTATCGAAGCAATTCTTCACAAAAAGTATACCCTTTACCTGCACCTTTTCTAATTCTGGAATACAACAGTCATCGGCAGGATCCTATAGACTACACGTGTACACAATATGTGGTCTAACTAACGCAAAATAACATTGCTCGCGAACATTTTCGTCGCTCAGACCGACAATTCTCTTAACCAGGCCGAGTTTCTTAAGTGCTTTTTCGCATATATTTTGGCTGCGGTATATATACATGAGGCTGACTATATTCAGTGTAGTAAGGGAAAATGGGGTTTCCACTGATACCTGACCTAAAAACCTTTTCGAAAGAAATATCTTTCATTGGTATCCCTCCAATTTGAATTTATGAAATTGATATCACTGCTATCTGTCAGCTGGAAAAGAATATATTTGTTAAATACCTTTTTATATTATATAAAGAATTTCATAGTTTTTCTTTGAGGGGGGAATTTAAATTGTTATATAAATATAATTGAATTAACTTGTTACTAGGGTTTTTAAAGTTTCGCGATGCTGCATAATCTGCGGTGATTAATGGGTAAAGCAGTGATAATTTAGACGTTGAAGGAAATAAACCAGGAAGAAATGGCTGATATCTCCGTGCGTACAGCATTTGACTGGAGTATGACAGTTGGGTTTGAGTCCAAATTTTCAGACTTCATTAATGGTCATTGTCTTCCTTATCACAAAAAAAGAGATTAGTTTCCCCTCTCTGGCGAATCCGACGATGGTAACAGGTAATATCAAATGAAGGACTGCATATGCAGTGAAATTACACTATATTGGTTAAAAGGAAATAATGAAAAATTTCAGGCATATACCATTACCATTTTCATCCTCGCGACGCTTGATTTTTCTTGAAGTTTTCTACCCGATTTTTATGTATTTATCATCCATAGCTAAAATGGATGATTCTGTACCTTTTTGCAGGTGATATAAATATATCGATTCAATATCGATACATCGAAGGACTATATACTCAACTTTAGTACTTCGTAGTACCGTACTAATGTTGAGCATGGAGTCATCCTTTGAATTCTATACACAGTTGATTTATGTTTTCCTGTAAAGAGAACAACCTGAAATCATAAAATGGCAGTCTCTATCGTTCCCATTTATGCGCAAATGAAAATTCTATCTTAGTAGGGACCTGATAATATTCTGCGCCCAATCTAAAGGAATATAAATCAAAACAGCATGTCTATTTTATTTTCTTTCTTAATCTTCCCGAGAGCGTGCGTGATCTAAATTTTTCCGATGGTATCCATCTGAAAAGGATTTCGTTATTTTCTCTTAATGAATATAAAGAATAACATCGGTCGAAATAATTTAATACAAAGCTCCTCCATCTGTGATTTACGTTTAGCTTTTTTTCCTTTCTACGTGGTGTTAATTTTGAGAAAAGTTCCATACTGCTAATAAAGCGTGTCGCCAACGTAATAAAAAATTGGCCCTCTCTGACAATCTCCTCCAATATTCTAAAAGAATAAACGTCTTACAATGTTCTGACTTCTCCGAACAAGCTATACTTAAATAGATCGTAATCAAACACGGACATAGGTTTTCGAATTAACGTAAGGTAAATGACTAATAAAGATATGGCAAACATTTACTTTCGAATTTACCCGAAACCAATCTCGAAATAAGTAAAGTACTTTTTCGACGGATATAGAATATGCGAGTACGTTTGTATAGAGGAAATTCTTCTACCTTTTGCAGCGGTAGGGCTGTCCATCGTTGGATGTAGCCATCTGCGTCGTATTAACACTTACCTGTGCGTTTTTTTATTCCCTCGGCGATTCCAATTCTGCAAGGTGTGGGGCTCTGAGATAAGTTGTCAGGCTCTCTAGAAAATGGAGAATAAAGTCTGTTCAATTATGCTGTTTCGATTTTATTCCTTATCCCTATAATATAAAAACGTTGGTTAGAAATTTTAACATCTGAAATAAACGAATGTGGTAAAAAAATAGACCGAGCTTCTACATCTACATTAGTACCCTGCAAGCCGCCTTTCGGCGTGTGGCAGGGGGTGCAAGCACCATGAATTTACTGAATTTACTTCGCTAATCTATTACTTTCGCGTATCGTTCACGGAAAAAATGAATTCTGGTATCGATTCGTTTTAGCATCTATTTCTCTGATCTTTCTCGCAGTGTCTGAACGGCCTATGTAACACGGGGTGCGCATTATNTATCTGAATAATGGTGGTGTATATTCCTCCGGTTCTATCCGGAGGAATATACACCACCATTATTCAGATACCGAGCGCCGAAGATTCAGACATTACACTTTAAATCACAGAGTAATCAAAACGTTAATTGCTTCATCATTATTTACAGCGGTCGGTCACGATATAGACTACATGAAATAAGAACCGTTCAAATTCCGCTTTAATATAGATTGATGATTCTGTATGAAAACTAGCATAATGTCTTACCTTATTTTTGTACCAAGTAGTGAAGTTCAATTCCATAGACTTTCATCAGCGGAATCTTCACAATTGGCATTCATTAGGTAGGAATATTAATGCTTGATTTTGAACTTGTTTCTGTCTTTAAAAAAAGATATATGAAAGTTTATTAGTTTTATTTAAATTTTTCATAAACTAAAATTTACACGACAATAATTTCTGGAAGAAATGGTTTAAGGAAGAAATATCACCTTTAGTTTTTATAGATTCAAATGCACAGAACTAGACTTTTGCAGAAATTTTTAATCTGGAGGTAACCATATGTCTTTTGACTTTATTTATTTTTGTCGCGGTACAGCTTCTGGTGAGTTGGTAAACCTACAATTTAATAGCAACCGTGCTCCAACTTTAACTTTTTCCACCAACCAGATGTATTATTGATGTATGTATCTCTCTGCGTAATAGTGGTGTACATTCCTCCGGTTCTATCCTAAACTTAAGAAAAAATTATCAGAATTATAGGAATGAGTTTACGAAATTGAATCATAATTTTGAACTAGAAAAATTGAATGTAAAAGCTTAATTTTTTGAAAAGAAAAGAAGCATTAACTATGCTTTCTGCTGTTTGGTAAATGACTAGGTCTGCGTTGGCTACTGTCCTTAATAGTTTAAATTTTTTATGATACGTATTCTGCGAAAGGTAACAAAGATGAAAACATTTAGTACAATTACACGGTCCCCTGGAAGTTAATTGATAATTTATAAATACATGTTACACTTTTAACTAGTAGCTAATTATGATTTTATTTATTAGCTCTAAGAGTTGTATGATGTTTGTCGAAGGTTCAAATTGGCAAAATTGGAGTAATATTTGAATGTGTGATGGAGTCTCAGTCGAGTGTTTTTATATCATAATGATATCATAAAAAAGCTCCAGGTCATCACTGACACCATCATACATTCTAGGTAGATCTTTGTAAACGAAATCCCATCTAGCATTATCCTAAATGCGCTCGATACCAAAAGGATTTTTTTTCAAATTTGGGCACAATAAATTACTTTTACATTTTAACATATCTTGCCTTATAATATTTGGTGGAGTCGCAAGTACTAAGTGTACAGGACAAAAGTATGAGGGCACACTTAAAATCTTCGTTTTAATGCTCATGTAGTAATTATGCCTCTATGCGATTTCGATTTGTACTAGTTTGTGAAGGAGGTATTAGCCATTCTCCGTTAGAAAATCTGATGATGTTTCATTCACTATGGTATCAGGGCTTGCTTCGGATAACCCTATGCATGGTGTATCTTCGTTTTGATGTTTGTTAATGCTAGTTGTAGTATTGTTAAAAGTGCCTCGACTGCTTTGGACGTTTCGCACGTAGGCCACCACTGGTAAATGGAACCCGGGACCGATTTCCCCGAAGTCAAAGGCTCTTGTCCTCCCTCTTGTCTATCCTGGAGCCATTTCTCGCTGCTCATTTTGAATTTTCGCCACACCGTAGCTTTTATCTGTGCTCGTTGTGACAGGTCTTCGTCAGCAACTCGATGGCTTCAGCAAATCTGATGATGTTCTTTTAATTTTTTTATAAAACCTCTGCTTGAGGTTTTCTTATACAAGTCTAAAGTGTCAACTTTTTATACAAAATTGCACCTTATGACGATGCAATGATTCACTTGGCACAGAATATTATTAGCAATTATCCGAGATTCTGAATTGGTTAGAAATTATGATTCGACGATTACCTGAAAAGAAGAACAAACAGAAGCAGTGCCTTTACGTAAAATATAATATTACAAATTTCTAATATTACAAAAAGAATAGTCCACACTCATTTAGAAAGACGCTTTTGTCACATTTAAATTAAAGTATCAGAATATAAAGTTTTTGCTTAGTATAATCTCTCTTTTTCATTTACTTATCCGATTACAATTATATAAAATTATATACAAATGAATCAAGAATACATAAAAAAATTGAAATTGATTTAAATAGTAGACCGAAAACTGAAACTTCAGATTATATTTCCTATCATAGATGTTCAAATCGGAGACATTATCATCATGTGCTCCAGCAGTCGGTCTTAATTTAGACTATTTGAAATATGAATCCTTCAAATTCTGCTCAAATACAGACTGAGTGTATAGTGTGGACCTTTTACAGGCTTTTTACAGAATTTACGGCAGATAGTCACTGAAAGAAAGGCTTACCTATAAAAAAGTCTTTTTTTTCCATGAATCACCTCTACGAAGTACCAAATGTTTGGTTATTGATAGATTTGATTTTTTATGTAATATTTCTGTAACATTTTTTGTTTTGTATCCATCCCTAAAAAAGGAGATAAGAAAGATTAATTGATAACATGTAAATAAAAACCTACGCGATTGCCTTAAAAATTCATTAAAAATTGATGCTCACCTGAATGAGAGTGCCGTTGATAATGCAGGAGATTGTTTCCAGAACTCTATTAATGCTACCTTTGTACATCTGAAGACTGGTAGTTTATTATATTATCCCATTGGTCTAAATATGAATAAAAGATGGAAGAAAGAATTTTGTCTATACATTACTATTCATATAAACCTGTCCAAATATAATTTGGTGAAGACCTGTATATCGTATATATTATACATCGCTAAGCACAACATTGTGACTAATATCCTATCAGTTTCTTATCTTTGTTATTCATAGTAATGTAAAGGAATTGAAATTCATATTTATCGATGACCAGGAGCTGAAGACTCAGTATTTACATTTTGTATCATGGATTGATCGAATTGGTCCGATATCATCATAGGCTTCAGCATTAGGTCTCTATATTTATTTCGCCAAAACAGTAAACTTCATAGTTTGTGTCAATTAAAACTGAAGTAACTTTGGGGAATCTCTAAATGCTTTCGATAGAATACACTGCATTAATTCACTAAAATAAATGGCTACCTATTAAATATATCTTAATTATTTTCAAGGTTCACCTTGTTGGATTGCTCTGAGGTTCCTTCTTCATAATTGTCATTTTAGATCATACTTTCGGAAGATTCCTTGGATGTTTGTCAACGTTCCCAATGAAAGTATTAATATATATGATTAGATAATTCATTAATAAACATAACATAAGAGCCTAAAAAATTCAATTAAATGTATGCTTACCTAAAAGATCAATTCCAATAAAAAACTCAAGAGCATTAATTCTCTAACTCTGTGAAACTTTCTTTTTTCATTCTAAATTGTACTTCCAGAATTTTTCATAATGTGACTTAGACAGGAATGTGGTTCCTTTTCTGATATGTATGATCTTTTCCATGGTTACAGTTATCCGGCACCTATAAATAATATAGGAAAACTTTGTTAGTAAAATCATCAATTTTATCCAATTCGATGTCAAATTACAATTTAAAAAAAAACAGTCATTATTTTTAGATTTAAAGGCTTATTTTTTCTACTTTAGACATATCTCAATAGTGAGAAGGAACTTCTTCTAAATATCTGATAAAAACGAAAAAAAACTTAATTTATTGAAAAGAATAGAATCATTTACCATTCTATCTACGGGTTGTAAAATGATTAGGTCTGCATCGGTCCTTAAGTGTTTTAATTTCTCATGATACGTTTTCTGGAAAATGTAACAAAGAGGAAAACATTTAATACAATTGCACGGTCCCCTGAATGGTAATTGATAATTTATAAGTATATGTTACACTTTTAACTAGTAGCTAATTATGATTTTATTTATCAACTCAAAAAGTTGTATGATGTTTTTAGAAGGTTAAAATTGGAGTAATATTTGAATGTGTGTTGGAGTCTCAGTCGAGTGTTTTTATATCATAATGATATCATAAAAAAGCTCCAGGTCATCACTGACACCATCATACATTCTAGGTAGATCTTTGTAAACGAAATCCCATCTAGCATTATCCTAAATGCGCTCGATACCAAAAGGAATTTTTTTCAAATTTGGGCACAATAAATTACTTTCACGTTTTACATATCTTACCTTATAATATATGGTGGAGTCGCAAGTACTAAGTGTACAGGACAACAGTATGAGGGCCCACTTAAAATCTTCGTTTTTATGCTCATGTAGTAATTATGCCTCTATGCGATTTCGATGTGTACTAGTTTGTGAAGGAGGTATTAGCCATTCTCCGTTAGAAAATCTGATGATGTTTCATTCACTATGGTATCAGGGCTTGCTTCGGATAACCCAGAAAACTGAAACTTCAGATTATATTTCCTATCATAGATGTTCAAATCGGAGACATTATCATCATGTGCTCCAGCAGTCGGTCTTAATTTAGACTAATTGAAATATGAAGCCTTCAAGTTCTGCTTAAATACAGACTTTGTGTATAGTGTGGACCTTTTACAGGCTTCTTACAGAATTTACGGCAGATAGTCACTAAAAGAATGGCTCACCTATAAAAAAGTCTTTTTTTTCCATGAATCACCTCTACGAAGTACCAAATGTTTGGTTATTGATAGATTTGATTTTTTATGTAATATTTCTGTAACTTTTTTGTTTTGTATCCTTCCCTAAAAAAGGAGATAAGAAAGAGTAATTGATAACATGTTAATTAAAACCTACGCGATTGCCTTAAAAATTCATTAAAAATTTATGCTCACCTAAATGAGAGTGCCGATAATTAAGCAGGAGATTGTTTCCAGAACTCTGATAATGCTACCTTTGTACATCTGAAGACTGGTAGTATATTATATTGACCCATTGGTCTTAATATGAATAAAAGACGGAAGAAAGAATTTTTTCTATGCATTGTTATTTATATGAACCTGCCGAAATATAATTTGGTGAATACCTATATATCGTATATATTATTTATCGCTAATCACAACATTGGGACTAATGTCTTATCAGTTTCTTATCTTTGTTATTCATAGTAATGTAAAGGAATCGAAATTCATATGTATCGATGACCAGGAGCTGAAGACTCAGTATTTACATTTCGTATCATGGATTGATCAAATTGTTGCCGATATCATCATAGGCTTCAGCACTGGGTCTCGATATTTATTTCACCAAAATAGGAAAACTTCATAGTTTGACTCAATAAAACTGAAGTAACTGTGAGGAATCTAAAAATGCTTTCGATAGAATTTACAGCATATAGTCGGTAAAATAAACTGCTACCTATTAATAATATCTTACATATTTTTAAGGTTCACCTTGACGGAATGTACTTCTGTTTATGTATAAATAATTGTCAATTTTAAGATCATATTATTGTCAGATTCACTGGTGGTTTTTCGAGGTTCCCAATGAAAGTAATAATATAGTTCGTTAGATAATTAATAAGTTAAAATAACCTAGGAGCCCTAAAAATTCAATTAAATGTATGCTTACCTAAGAGATCAATTCCAATCCAATAAAAAACTCAGGAGCGTTACTTCTCTAACTCTGTGAAACTTTCTTTTTTATTTCTAAATTGTACTTCCAGAATTTTTCTTAATCTGACTTAGACAGGAACGTGGTTCCTTATGTGATGTGTAAGAACTTTTTCTTGGATACAATTTTCCTGCGCTATTATATGCTATAGGGAAAATTTGTTAGTAAAATCATCAATTTTATCTAATTCGATGTCCAAATTAGAATTTAAAATAAGAACATTCATTAACATTTAGATTTAAAGGCTTACCTTTTTCTTTTTTAGACATCTCAATAATGAGGAGGAACTTCTTCTAAATATCTAATGAAAACGAAAAAAGCTTAATTTTTGAAAAGAAATTAAGCATTTACCATGCTATCTATTGATTGGAAAATGATTAGGTCTGCATTGGCTACTGTCCTTATTTGTTTCAATTTTTCCAGATACGTATTCTGCAAAAGGTAACAAAGAGAAAAACATTTAACACCATTGCACGGTCTACTGAAAGTTAATTGATTATTTATTAGTACATGTTACACTTTTAACTAGTAGCTAATTATGATTTTATCCATTAGCTCTAAGAGATGTATGATGTTTGTCGAAAACTCAAATTGGCAAAATTGGAGTAATATTTGAATGTGTGATGGAGTCTCAGTCGAGTGTTTTTATATCATAATGATATCATAAAAAAGCTCCAGGTCATTACTGACCCCATCAAATATTCTAGGTAGATCTTTGTAAACGAAACCCCATCTAGCATTATCCTAAATGCGCTCGATACCCAAAGGATTTTTTTCAAATTAGTGCACAATAAATTTTTTTTACATTTTAACATATCTGCAGGAGCGATATTTGCGGAAATCTGTTAATGCTTTCATATTTAATTCTTAAATTGACCTTAAAAATCGCCGTTATATGGCTCAACTTTAATTGTGATTATTTATTTAGCATCAACGTTTTTTTGTGAAACATTTAGAAAAAAGATGAAATTTTGACATTTAAAACAGTATCCCCTTCATAAGAAAGTTCAATGGCATTGGTTGACCTTTCCCATACCAAGAGATTTTTATTCAGTAACCCCTACTCCTTTGATTGAGAATGGATCACATTAATTCTTTCACGATCCTTTTACCTCATTCTTAGGATTAGTGTATAGGATTAAATTAAATAAGCATAATCTATAACTTATATACGTTTGTTGTTTATTAATGGATTAATCATTGCACAACTGCTTGTTTTTGCTCTCAGAGTATGAAAAAAGCTTGCATATATTCTCAGCTTGGATGTATCTGATGATATTGTCGAAGTGTACACTTCGATTCAATGTTGTTTCCAGCAATTGTATCTTGTTAATACAAATATTTTTTTCAACGTGTTTTGATCCCTATACTAGTGTTTGCAAACAATTCAGACCTCAGGGACCACGAAATGTTCAATTAAGTTATCTTCACTAACTAAAATGTTCTTATTTTAAGGTGCAATCTAAGGAATATTAGTCCAATCATTTTTTGATGTTGCTCAAAACAAGAAATAAAGATATTGCATCAAGCTTTGCTGTTTTGTCTCGTGTAAAACATAGAGATTCACAGCATTAAAGAGTTCCATCCTAAAGAAAAGAACTATCAACTCGGAATTCTACAAAGCGTTCAGCTATAAAGTTTTAAAACGCACTGCTGGAAGAAAACAAAAAAAAACAATATGGGATGTAATTGGATTCGGCAATTCAGTCAGAAGAATATCATTACACATGATCACCCTCAAGGAAGGGCATTTATTGTATTAAACGGTAATAAAGGATAGAATACTTGGATGAGTTGGCTTTTTAGGTAACAAAGACTGAAAAAATAATTTGGAGAAAATAAACTTGACAGAGTATGTAGTCTCATTGTTAAGATAAATGAGCGTTACAATGTTCAGATCATACAAGTTTATGCAGAAACAGCGTCAATCGGCGAAGAGATTATTAAAAAGTTCTACCAGTCACTCGGCGCTGGACATCATAAGGAGGTCCACAACTATAAAATCATCATTGGCGATTTTAACGTTCGTGTAGGTGACAAGAAGCAGATGATGCTGTAACAGGGCAATATGGACTATAGCATCGAAATTAACAAGGTCACCGCCTGCTGGATTAAGCAGCGTTCACCAATATGTACCTAACAAACACTTATTTCAGAAAAATTGAGAATTCTTTTAGAATGGAAAGCAAGAAGATGGTTTTATGAGGAAATCACGAGGTAGATATTAAAACTTAGTAGAAAATCGGAAAGATTTCCAGTTGAACCTAAAAGATACGTTTTCAGGACTTTCACAATAAGAACTGGAAACTAAAGTCATGGAGGTCGTGAATGCAGCTGAAGAGGAAGTGGCAAGCTCGCCAAAAACATAAAAGCATAGAAAGGTCAGCGGCAGAGCCAGGAGAATAATGAAATAACGATAGTAGCTGAAGAACTCATGTCAGAATTTTCAAAGGAAAATATTGAATATGCTGAGATATGCAAGTATTTCAGTGCGACATTGAAGAAAGACGTGAGGAATGTCAAGGAAAATGTGATTCGAAAGCTATAGAGAGCAACAAGAACCTGCAGAAGGCAAGAAAACGCCTAGCAACGAGGAAGGAGCAATGCTTAATCCGCTCAGAAAGAAGATCGCACAAAAGCTTGCTGCGGGCAAGTAACACTGAGGACAGTATCAGATACCTTGAGCAACTTATAGAGAGACGGAGTATATTGAAGAGGAGAACCTAGAAGAAGAACAGGAATCACGAGATTCAAGTTCTATCCTCCCATAGGAAGTAATTGAGGCGATCAAAAATATGAATAATGCAAGGTCAGGAGTAACAGGTGGAATATAGCTTTAAGTCCGTTCTTCTACAATTTGTAGATAAAATACACTAGTTTTCTATTATCATTTTTTCCTAGGAGTTTATCAGATATCTTCGATTCCCACAATAGATATAATCTTTTATTTAAGGGATTGGACGAAAAAATTCAAGTTATTATCCTGCAATTCTTAGTAAAATATTCTGCGTCCACGAAATAAAGAGACGTCTGTTACTCTACGAAGTTTCTTCGAGGGTTCAAAAAGGTATTACCTCCACCAGGCTCACGTGTAGACATAAAAATGTCTTATCCAGAAATGACACGCCATCTTAAACAGTTAGAGACAGTGACTGGAAACAATGCAAGTGCAGCAGAAGAGTTCAAAATTACGAAAACGATCTTCCTATTTTCATTGAGCGAGACCGTGGTCGAAATTTTTAAATGCAGTATCGTGTCATGTGAATACGTAAATTCATTATCGAATGGTGACCAGAGGCTGAAATCGCACCCAGAGATATATATGAATTCAAATATTTGGATTTAATAAACATAACATTGAAGCGATTCAGACTTATTTAATATTTTGAACGTGACAATTTGGGATGAGAGAATTGCAGATAGACAAACAATTGAGTGGGATGATTATAAATTAAAGGAAACAATTTCATTTTTATAATACATTGTCGACTTATGCATTTAAATAAGCCATTTTTTATCTACAATAGGTGATACTAATTCCTATTTTCATCACTTCTACAAATCGTAGCGGACCAAAATTCCGGGTGCCGTTTTCAGGACTTTCACAATAAGAGCTGGAAACTAATGTCATGGAAGTCGTGAAGGCAGCTGAAGAAAAAGTGGCAAGCTCACCAAAAACATAAAAGCATAGAAAGGTCAGCGGCAGAGCCAGGAGAATAATGAAATAACGATAATAGCTGAAGAACTCATGTGTGTGTTTTAGTTTTACTCAAATTTAGTGTTTTTTCTAACATCGCTAAACGTTGTGAGAACCTTTTGAATATTTTGTCATAGGTTCACATTCTTGTGTAAACAGCAGGAGGGGAGGCAGGCGAGAGTAGGACGAGATTCCTCCCTACTTTAAGTCGTAACTCTAGTTTTAAATAGTTTCCACACCTACGGTACAATATCACTAATAAGCATTGCGATATAATTTACCTGTAGTTGCTGATATTCACTAGTTCAAACATTCCAGGTGCATGCCAGCGAATGGCGAGTATGCATCCTTACCAGTAGTTTTCAGAAGGGAAATAAGAGTAAGTTATGCCTTCTATTCGCAAGCGAGAGTATCAAGGAAGTCAATGTTTCGATTGCTTGAACATAAAATCTATATAGATTTAATAAAAGAGGATGTTTCACAGAATTACCTAAGTTTTCAGTTTTGTAAGTATAGTAGTGAAATTATTTGACGTTCTTTTTAGGTTCCGAAATCGGAAACGATGGATGATCCTTGGAGAAATAATATGGATGATGTAGGTTAACTAAGATCTTAACAATCTGTTATATGTTAAGATTTTAGCTAACCCAAACCATCCATATAATCGGCTTCTGATGATTGGTTTCTCCTTGTGCTGATGTAGTGAACACGATATTCCGTTCAAATCGTCCATCTGATCATCGCTTCCTTCCTTTCATATTGCATTCAATGCTATTATAATATATAATTCTATAGCGTTAAGGAAACAGTAATTCTTAAACTAAGGTGTCATTTGATCTTCTCAAAAATTTCGATCCGTGTTGATTTACCTTGAATTATTCCAACATACATACGTATGACTCGTTTGCAGAAATTCGGCCGTTTTTCGATCTTGGTAATGTTTGCAGTCTTTTTCGGAAGTATATAAAAGATCAATCCGCCGGACATATAAAATGCAGGGGCAAGTAACACCTGGGGAGTTCTCGTCAACTGCGGACGTTTGTTCGACTAAATGCAGCTAGGTTATAGGATGTGGTCGTTGGGACTGTGCGCAAGTTGCCTATTGTACTTTAGAGCAGTGCTCCGCAACCTTTTCTCACCTATGACACACCAAAATTCTTCCTAGAATTCCGCGGCACACCAAAACTAAAATATGTAGGTATTAAATTGATATTATTTAGTTATAATAATTATTCTATACTACATTTTGAAAAATAGACAATATTATGAAAAATAATTTGTCATTGTGTATTAAATACATAATGAAAAATTGTAAAATGTCAAATACATTGAATTTGACCGCGGCACACCAGTGTGCCACGGCACACCGGTTGCGGAGCACTGCTTTAGAGGGCACTTTATAGGCGGTAATATGGGTGGCGAATTTTGCAATAGGAACTGTAGCTGCACTGGGGTAGTTGTTAGGCTAGGTTGGGATGGGGAGAGGTTATTTTTTAATTTATAAATATTAATAAGAGGGAGAGATTTATTTTTCTGACCTGTCGTACGTGCCTTAGTTTACAGTCTTGCGTCTTCAACGACCCCATTCGATTCGGTTTTGTTCAGTGTATCGCCGGGTATATAATATGCAGGGGCAAAGAACACCTGGAGAATTACGCTGAACTGCTAACGATTGGACGACTGAGTGCTACTTATGTATAGGATTCCACTTTTTACTTCTATGAAACACTTTCTAGAGTAAAAGAGCCCGTTGCTCAAGTTGTTAAAGTTTATCAATATTAATCCATTCACAGCAACCAAAGGTTAGCACAGCCAAGTAGATAGCGTTTGGGAAATACTGGTCTTGTTCGACCGAAGTAAGCTGTACTCTTCATAATTATATTTACTGCAAAAAGGCAGGATTATCTGACATTAATATAATCATTTTCGCAAAATTCATGTATTTTTTAGGAGGAAATATAATTATAAGAACGTTCGGATAGATAGGAAAACCATAATATTAAGTGATGTGAATGGAAACTATCGCAAATAAATAGGAATAAATAAATATTCTATGTAGAAAATAAGAACTTTTGCAGAAAAAAATGTAATTTAATATTAAGTCAGATGAACTATCATACCGATTCACTAATGACGACTGAATAATTGATTACCTAAAGATCTAACTTTTCTATAAGTATTTACATTTATTTTGCTTTCAAAGACAACGAATTGGGGAAACGGAATTAATGTGAATGTGTGAAGTCACGTTCTGATTACATTTGGTTATTATCAAAGTATCCCTCTCAAAATAATACTTTCATTTTATCCCAGAAGCACTATGAGATTAAGGGTCTCAAGATATTAAATAATATTTGATATCACGCCGTTAAGGGTGGACAAAAGCTGTTTATTGAAAAAGTTATGTGCAGATGTGGCAGAATTCGTTCCTATAAATGTATATCTAATTGCGGAAACGATGATTGATTTACTTACTCAGCATACAAACGCCCCTTGAAGGAGTCGTCCCAGATTCCTCTTGTTCGTGTAATTCGTGTTGTGGCGTGATTATGCAGTCGCACGTAATATTCGTAATATTGAAGGTGATCATGAAAAAAAGGATCAAGTGAATTCACTTCTCCGATAAATAATACTTATCTAAGTTATGAGTACTAAATTGACTATGTATATTTGTAGGACTAAAATATAAAAATAGCAGCCAATTATCTCACCTCTGATACTTATTCGTATACGCATTACAATCACTCCCCAAAATGTGATTTTTTACATTTATGTTTAAAAATTTACCTCTAACATTTTACATATTTCCAGCAATCGATTCAAAATTTCGTTTGGAATCTAATAATGAAGAGTAATTGCTTCAACAGTTTCTCAAGAAGCTTTTTTATGAACAGTGTATATGTTTGGCTATTTCGTATCATATAAATAATAGTTTAATAATAACTATAGGAAAACGGGTATCCCTGTTTACAACCTGAAGGGGGTTTCCTTTCTATCACTTTGTGTGGCCGGTGCTTTTATGAAGCCGTAACTGCGAACGATGACACCTTGTGGACGAAATCGCAAAGTCCTTTCCTTTTACTTTGACGAATCGCAACGACCTTAGGAATATTTTTATTGTCTTTTACTGTCAAAATAATACAAAAGACTCATCTCTCTTTAATCTGAATTGTAAAGGAATTCTTTATTTCTGCATGTTATTATTAATATTATCACTTATCAATGTAACTTAGAAAGTATATCTTAGAAATCAAAGACGTCTGGAAGCAACGAAGCCATGGTAGCTTAAATTGATTCACATCAATGAACGAGTGATAAAACTTCACTTTCTTGCTTTATCATCATCTTTATCTGAATGGAAAAAGCAGTGTCATCATTGGCCCTATCTTGCGTCTCCGACGTTACTTCTCGAAAATGCGCAAGCAGTGAAATGAAACAGATACCCTAACAACATAAATACAGTGCTAAAGCCCTAACTCTCCGTGGAAAAATTACAATGATATTTAACTAAAATAATCGCTCAACCGAAATGCATTTTTGCCAAGTATCCCAAGAGTTATGAGAAATTTCGTTGCTGAGAAATCGTGTTGCTGCGTTTCTATATTTCTAATATCTCAGACAAATAGCAAAAAAAAAACTGTATCCAAAGCTACTTGTCTCGGTCACTAAGGAAGAGAAGAAAAAAAGTTGGACGTTACTAAATGCATTTATGTGATTGCAAAAATCCTATGCTGTTATGAATATTGAATCATTTGGTGTTTTTACTTTGGTACGATATACTTTTACTCGATTCTCTTTCTTCTGAGTTGAACTGAAAATCCGCATTCTAATTGTATTTTCTGATTTGGTAATTGCTGGGTTACCGCAAATACTGCAATAATGGTCATTACTCTTTGCCAATGTAAAACGGAATAGCTATCCTTCTCCAGCGAATCCGACGATGGTGATCGGTTGCAGGTGATATCAATTGAAGGACCCGAAACTCAACTCTAGTATTTCCTAGTACCATACTAGAGTTGAGGATAAAGTCACTCATTGAGATCTTTACACAGTTGATACAGTTGATAGTTACAAGTTTTCCTGTAAAGAGAACCTGAAATCATGTATGGTAATCTCTAGACAATCTCTCACTACAGTAACTACAAAAACTGCAATACCCTCATTTCCTAGGAGGACTTAGGAATTATAGGGATACTACTCCTGCTTTTCGGGAGACTGCGCCTTTCTGATGGCGGCTGCTGGAACTATGTCATCTTCCCTTACGTTATACATACTAATTAGGTTTGCGTAAAAACACTCTATGTGGACGGCAACTACCTCAACCTCGAGTCATAGAAAGCTGTTTTCGTCCAAGAGTAAATTTGCTCTGAGTGTGAAACCATACTTTTGTACCAAAGGGAAGAAGTCAATAAAGCTAATTAAAGTTAAAGTAGTAGTATTGTTAAAAGTGCTTCGACAGCTTAGGTCATTTCGCACGTAAGCCCCCACCGAGAATCGAACCCGGGACCGCTTTCACTAAAGTCGAACGCGTTGCCCACTTGGCTATCGGGAGCCCATTTTAAAGTTAAAATACGATAGACCGTATATACTGCTATCTCTAAGTCAATGGAAGACGTTATAGTTCAGGCAGCGGCCATGATTTTAGAAGATCGGCAGCAGCAAGAAATAAAAAAAAAAAAATTGAGTCGACAATTCTAGGTGCGAATATAATTTAAATAGCTGTTTACAGTCTTGCGTCTTCAACGACCCCATTCGATTCGGTTTTGTTCAGTGTATCGCCGGGTATATAATATGCAGGGGCAAAGAACACCTGGAGAATTACGCTGAACTGCTAACGATTGGACGACTGAGTGCTACTTATGTATAGGATTCCACTTTTTACTTCTATGAAACACTTTCTAGAGTAAAAGAGCCCGTTGCTCAAGTTGTTAAAGTTTATCAATATTAATCCATTCACAGCAACCAAAGGTTAGCACAGCCAAGTAGATAGCGTTTGGGAAATACTGGTCTTGTTCGACCGAAGTAAGCTGTACTCTTCATAATTATATTTACTGCAAAAAGGCAGGATTATCTGACATTAATATAATCATTTTCGCAAAATTCATGTATTTTTTAGGAGGAAATATAATTATAAGAACGTTCGGATAGATAGGAAAACCATAATATTAAGTGATGTGAATGGAAACTATCGCAAATAAATAGGAATAAATAAATATTCTATGTAGAAAATAAGAACTTTTGCAGAAAAAAATGTAATTTAATATTAAGTCAGATGAACTATCATACCGATTCACTAATGACGACTGAATAATTGATTACCTAAAGATCTAACTTTTCTATAAGTATTTACATTTATTTTGCTTTCAAAGACAACGAATTGGGGAAACGGAATTAATGTGAATGTGTGAAGTCACGTTCTGATTACATTTGGTTATTATCAAAGTATCCCTCTCAAAATAATACTTTCATTTTATCCCAGAAGCACTATGAGATTAAGGGTCTCAAGATATTAAATAATATTTGATATCACGCCGTTAAGGGTGGACAAAAGCTGTTTATTGAAAAAGTTATGTGCAGATGTGGCAGAATTCGTTCCTATAAATGTATATCTAATTGCGGAAACGATGATTGATTTACTTACTCAGCATACAAACGCCCCTTGAAGGAGTCGTCCCAGATTCCTCTTGTTCGTGTAATTCGTGTTGTGGCGTGATTATGCAGTCGCACGTAATATTCGTAATATTGAAGGTGATCATGAAAAAAAGGATCAAGTGAATTCACTTCTCCGATAAATAATACTTATCTAAGTTATGAGTACTAAATTGACTATGTATATTTGTAGGACTAAAATATAAAAATAGCAGCCAATTATCTCACCTCTGATACTTATTCGTATACGCATTACAATCACTCCCCAAAATGTGATTTTTTACATTTATGTTTAAAAATTTACCTCTAACATTTTACATATTTCCAGCAATCGATTCAAAATTTCGTTTGGAATCTAATAATGAAGAGTAATTGCTTCAACAGTTTCTCAAGAAGCTTTTTTATGAACAGTGTATATGTTTGGCTATTTCGTATCATATAAATAATAGTTTAATAATAACTATAGGAAAACGGGTATCCCTGTTTACAACCTGAAGGGGGTTTCCTTTCTATCACTTTGTGTGGCCGGTGCTTTTATGAAGCCGTAACTGCGAACGATGACACCTTGTGGACGAAATCGCAAAGTCCTTTCCTTTTACTTTGACGAATCGCAACGACCTTAGGAATATTTTTATTGTCTTTTACTGTCAAAATAATACAAAAGACTCATCTCTCTTTAATCTGAATTGTAAAGGAATTCTTTATTTCTGCATGTTATTATTAATATTATCACTTATCAATGTAACTTAGAAAGTATATCTTAGAAATCAAAGACGTCTGGAAGCAACGAAGCCATGGTAGCTTAAATTGATTCACATCAATGAACGAGTGATAAAACTTCACTTTCTTGCTTTATCATCATCTTTATCTGAATGGAAAAAGCAGTGTCATCATTGGCCCTATCTTGCGTCTCCGACGTTACTTCTCGAAAATGCGCAAGCAGTGAAATGAAACAGATACCCTAACAACATAAATACAGTGCTAAAGCCCTAACTCTCCGTGGAAAAATTACAATGATATTTAACTAAAATAATCGCTCAACCGAAATGCATTTTTGCCAAGTATCCCAAGAGTTATGAGAAATTTCGTTGCTGAGAAATCGTGTTGCTGCGTTTCTATATTTCTAATATCTCAGACAAATAGCAAAAAAAAAACTGTATCCCTGTGTTATGCCTTTTGAACCACCTGCTTCTGCTCCATTAAGCGCAAATCGTGAATGTAGCGCAGTCTAATTTTCTATACTTCCGTTCTTCCCATTTTTATTTTGCAGCATCTGCCGCAATGAGCTGCCTTCCCGAAATTCTTCAGTAATACTCATCTTTGGGTCCCTTTCTTCCTTCCTGTAAATCTTGGCATCCTTCTCGTCACCCTCATCCCCATCATGCGTATCTATTTTGCTATTCTTTTGTCCCATTACGCGGATATTTGGTCTTATTGTTTATATTTCCTCCTGTCACTGTTCTGAGTATTCTTTGCGGTAGAAAATTCAGGGAATAGTTGCTGCTTTTACCAGACATGTTATTCAGAATGATACGTCAATCATTCACCTTTCCTGCTCATGCAGACTCCAGGCAGATGCTGTGTTTGAGCTCAAAAGCTGGATCATGTAATTTTTTGCTCGATTTCGCCCTATCATCTCATCATGCTTCCTGGATTAATGCTAGCGTTATTTAGTTTATCTGTTAAACAGCCCATATCATGAAAGTACTTGCTTTCCTCATTTTGCGGAATTGCGCTTAAATCGTGTTTTCGCAACGAATATAACAAAAATATATTCATTATGGTCCGGGGTTATCCCTTAAATTTGTTTGTCGAATCTCTCTTCGGCTGAATTAATGCAAGAATGGAAAATTTCCCGCAAAAGTATAGCGTGATGATAAGCGGACACCATGTAAGTAAAGCAAACCAAATTCAAATGAAAGATAGCTTTGAGTAAATCTGGCATTCTCAAGCTCGACTTGATATTAAAAAGATAACTTAGAGGTTTTCCGGGTCGCAAAGAGGTGTAACTGCTGGACTGAATAGCAAGGCAGTTGGATAGTAATTCATTTATTTTATTTTCCCGGCTCTCTCAAAAGTGTCCATTTAATGGACAGTTAGAGGAGAGGCGTAAACAGTAACAAAAATTAACCCACACTACCTTTTCCTCACCAGAAAAGTCCGATTAGCTGGGACTTGAACCCGAGACATTGAAGTTAGAGCTCTAGTATGCTTACCACCGCATACCAGTGTTGGTGGAGAGGGAAATGTACATCGAAAAATAATCTTAACGGAGTATTGGAAATGCACTTTAACTCAACCAGGATCGAAAGAAATAAAAGACAAATTTCTCTAGTAGTTGGGTTACGTTTACATTCTACTTAAAAGCCGTGAAGTTGGGAAATTCGTTACTCCGGCAGGTAGGTATTTACTTTTTCGGCGCGATTTAAATAATGTGTACGTTTAGCGATTAAGATCATGAACGTAATCATTCCTTTAGTAACCTGAATAACAATTCATTCCGCAATCTTTTAAGAGGCTTTTCCGTCAATTTTCCTCTTTCTCTAGTCCATTTTTTTCAAAATTCTCTCTCTTGCTCTTCCAACATTACCGTATTTGCAGCTTCTTGAGGTAAATATTATGAATGCTGGAAAACTAGAAAAAACTTATCCCTAGTATTAGCTTCAACTGTCATTTAGCTGTGGAATGGGATGTAGGTGAACGTTCCTTAACATATTTACCAACTGAGTCCGAAGAAGTGTTTTAGGTGAGCAGAAGCCAATAAAACTAGCGTCGAAAGGGAAGGTTTGGCAGGACAGGGAATCCGTGAGCATCAAAGAAAGAGGTTTATTTAGTGGATTAAATTTTGGCCGGCGTTCGTGGAAGATTTCGATCTCTTCCGAAGTATCAAGTTCCTTTCCTTCGCGGCGGATACGTAAATGCTCGCCGTTATGAGTTGGATTCAATTAGAGTGTACTATATTAAGAACGTGTGAGAAAACATGGGCGAGAGAAAGTTGAAAATAAATTTGTGATGAATGAATGTGACATGAAAGAAACTTCAGGACAGGGTCGTTCCGCGATATTTTGAACATTAGGGAAATGGAAAGGAAGCCTCTATCTCCGCGAGAACCAAATTGGAGTGGAAGAGAAAGTTATCTGAATGCGATGGATGAGGCTGTTAAGAAGAGAGGAGTCAGGAGCTTTAGGGATTAAGACGATGTTCGGGATGATTCATAAGTGCTCCTGAAGGGAAAGAATTGAATAGAGTGAAAGGGGGAGACATTTTGAGCAGTTATACTTAGTGAACTCGCTTTCCCGGCTGAGGTATAACGCAAGTGAGGCAAGTGATTCTCAAGCATTGCGTGGGGTATGTTTCCAATTTCATGCCGATTAAATTCGTAGCAGTAATTGGGAACTGGCATGAGGCTCGCATTAAAGATTTTACCCTCTATTATATCTGTCAATCTTGTACTAATTTACCACCGAATTTACTAAGATTTATTCCTTATACAACGAATTTTTAATTCATCTTCACGCTTGTGTTAACCTCTGAGATAAGTACGTTCAAATTCATAACAGTTGGCGTCCTTAAAGCTACTGCGAAATAAGTGGTTACAAATTTATCCTATAATAGTAGTGTTATGGTTAAAAGTGCTTTGATAGCTGTGGTCATTTCACACGTATGGGCTCCCACCGTAAATATTATCCGGGACTGCTTTCAACAAAGACTAACGCGCAACCCACTAAGCTATCCGGGAGCCTCATTCATCCTGCATCACACATAAATGGAATCTAACACTTTCTTAGCATTCCCTGCTCCCCATCCCGTTGATATTATTTTACATATGGCATATCATAATTATTAACGACATCAATAATGTAAGTCACCCGTTGCTCTTAGACCGATAATCTTCTGGAAGTGTCAATAAAATATTTATTCTATAATATTTACTATACACCATACATACTACGTACTTGTTACATATATATATAATAAATTTACATACTAACATTAATTGAAATAATGCTACTTAACAATTCTACGTACTAATACATGACTGACCCGCTAATCGTAGGTGATGATGCATTCTAACAATACACACTTTTCTTACATAACACCTCATATTTACTTAAAATTAAAATTTAATTGGTAGAAAAAATAAAAAAACTAAAATCTAGGTCCTATTCAATGTAAAACACTGCAGAAATACCACACAAAAATTTTGCAGTTTTTATAGTAAAAAGGATCTAACTTCCTGAGAAACGTGTTTCCTTTTTT